>WYDI02141888.1:0-144805 GCA_009867235.2 Psittacus erithacus | reverse complement strand
CCCTGCCCATGGCAGGGGGGTTGGAACTAGATGATCTTAAGGTCCTTTCCAACCCTAACTATTCTATGATTCTATGTGAACCCAGACTGATACCAGTCAGCCCGATTTCATTGCTGAATGAAGGTGAATGAAGTGGTAAGAATAACCATGCAAAAACACACTGTAAAATACATTAGATGGAAGATTATTTCAGTCTTAATAATTTACATAAAAAAGGAAAGCTGCTCACAAAATACGTAGATTTAGAATATGAGTATTTAAATACCTCTTTAAAATGTGCTAAGTTTGCCAGAGGAGAAGGGAAAAGAATTCACATGAAGGACTCAAACAGAATAGATGATGCCTGGCTCTTCACAGAGAATTCTTTGAAAGTGCTTTATGGCAATTAGTTTCTTGCTTTGCAACCAGGCCGGCTGAAATCAGTGGTATTTCCCAAGGAGTAAGCCCTTCTCAGCCTGAATAGATTATCAGGACCAACTTGGCAAATTGCCTCATGGTTTTGCAGGTCAGGTGCTTTGAAACAGGAATTTTTTGAATGCATTAGCTGTTTGCTGTCCCATTTAGGCTCCTGAATTCAGGCATATTGATTTAGTCAGACTTCCCAAAAGTGTCGGATGGCATTTTTGTTTCGACAGATTTAATATATATTTAATAACAAATCACTACCTCACAGCACTTTCTGGGAAGACCTAGTATGAGTTAACACTCAGAGGAATCAGTGGAAGAGGCTGTAGCTGTATATTGCTTCAGACTTTGATGTGTGACATGTAAATTTATTGAGCTTTAATATAAACTGGTTTAAAATCAGGCAGCATCTGCTTATTCCATGAATAGCTGCTGGCTGTGTTAACAGTCAAAGAGAGCTCACAGCTGATCCATTTTCTTTTCTCTCCTGAAAAGAAAAAAAGTCAATAGATATAAAGAGAGCAAGTAATAAATATTTCTACACTGCACTGATGAGGCATTCTTGGAAAACAGCAAGCTAAACAACTCTATATAATTAGGCGATGGAAAAGTGGACTAAGAGTCAGGAAATAATTATGAGAGCTGGGAGAAAAATTTCCTTCAGTGACTCGATTCGAAGCAGAAATTGTTAGTGAAAAACACCCGTTTCTGAGCAATCCTATTTGTGAATTTCCTTAGACTAATAAAAGCACCTGAAGGGTGCTTTTGCAAGGAGGTGTGATTTGGAAATGCGCCAAGGAGCTGTCGTTTAAACACCTGCCTGCCCACAGCGGTTGGGGCCCATGAGCCGCAGAGTGCCATCTACATGTCGATCTGTGGTGATAATGCTTAGAGAGTGAGGTAGCAGGGGGACTCCAGAGCATCCTGTGCCAAATGCTGTACTTCTAAACATCCATGCGATGGGGATAAATGCCAGCACAGCCTAAAATGCCCTTTGTTAGCCAGGGCAAAGAGTCTGTCTGTCTTGATAAATGCTGTGGTAAGGGATGGGGAAAAAAACCCTCAAAGCTATAAAAAGACTCTCCAAAAGATGCGGTGGGGAGAAGTGGGAGGAGGCACAGATGAGTTTAGATTCAGAATGCTAAAAAATGATTATGTTATCCAAATCAGCTGGATCGTTATTTCTTTTAGTGTATTATTGCCACCAGAACCTCAGCCCTGCTCTAAATCAACTCAGCATTTCATCAAGAAGCCTATTCTTTGCTATAAGAGACCAAGAGTGCACAATTATGGGTTTCTTTTCCCCCTTGCATAATAAAATTGGGAGATTATCATCAAGTTTCTATTCAGATTTTAGGAAGGCTTTTTTATTTTATTTTTAAAACCCCTCTTTGTCTGTAAGAGCTCCCTGTTCAGGCCAGCATGCTGTAATGATTACTGCTGTAAAGGCTTCAGTGGAGATGTGCTCTATTTCATTCTCAATGAGGGTTGATGGCATTTTGAGAGGCTCAGAATATCCTTTGATTACCGTATAAAACAGACTGGGGAAGATGGCAATGCAGCGTGTGGCGTAGGAGGGGGCTGCTGCTCCCAGTATTGCTCATCAACTTTCTTTTGTGCCTTTTTCTTTCTGTCTGCTGTGTCTCCATCACAAATCATGGCCATGTTGTGGCTTTGGTCCCGTTCCCCATCCTTTGCCTTGTTTTGGGATTTAAAGCTTGAGGTTTGTATAGAAAAGGAGCTGCTGCTGCTCCTGTATTCTGGACAGATGTTACAGCATATGAGCAGGAGCAGCACCTTGACCATTTTCTCCCATGGGGGAATTGTTACAGTAGCTAGGAAATGGTATTTGTCTCTTCCAAACTATGGGAAATTGGCGCAGTGTTAGAAGGTGCTATTTACTGTAAAATGTCTTTGGAGAGTGTACTAAAAAAGGGGTGGCAGAAAACTAGTCATGGGTGACAGGAAGGATATGGGAGTAAGAGAGATTGCAAGGGAAAGACAGACCCATGCAAGCTGTCTTTCTTCCTGCTCTCCTGTGTGTGAGACACGCACAGTGCATTAATACAAAATAATAGGGAAAAGGAATTCTTGCATCTTCATTTTTGTGTCATGCCTCGGTCAGATTGTGCCAGCTGAAGTCTGTTTGCTGGCTGCCAAAGGTTGGAAGGGAGAAGGTTTCTGAGGTCTAAAGGACAGGGAAGTTTCCAGGGAGAGTTTCTGATGCTCTGCAGCAGGAGAATGCTTCCATTTCCAGCCCAGGTATAGGAGATGACTCCATGGAAAAGCATTTCACTTATGCTTCCCTGTCAATGTGCCTGGATCGTGAGTTCTGTGGCCACATTGCGGAGCTCTTCACAGGTTATTTTCATTGGTTGTCTTGTAATCTTTGACTCCTCTACTTGATGATGTGTTAGACTGAAAATCTATCTTGTGTGTAATTTCCTATACCACTGTGCCAAGATTGTTAGGCATGTTTTGTTTGCAGTATGTGCCATTTCACTGTTCACAGGCTCCTAGAAGGCTGTATTCAGATTTGGGTATCCCACTGCATATGGGAGTTTATAAGTTGGAAAACAGACAGCAGTTAGGAGGGAAAACTGTGCAAGAGAAGGTTTAGATGACTCATCTGAAGTTGTAAAGTACGTCAGTACTGATGTGGACCCAGGTCACCAGTGAAACATCCATATGGATTTTGAACAATATCAGAGATGTCTTAACCCCACCATACTGGCAGGATATGAGCCAGCACATCCAGATGATAGAGGCAGCCTGTGTGAACTGAGTTAGAGCTTAGGCCACCTGCAAATCTTGCCTTTTTGCTGACAAACAATGACCAGGAAAGACTTATTCCTTCTTTATTTGTCTTTTTTCCCCTCACTGATTAAACTGAATATCTTGATTATGAAAGGAGCAGTCATCAGAGACTGGAGCAAACACAAGATGATGCTTACATTCTCTTCTGCACTTGTGTACCAACATTTAAGTTCCAGTATGAGGTAATGCTGGAAAAGGGACTGGGACTTTCTAATTTCCAATAAAGGTTCATTGATCCCCGATGGAACTTTATGACCACTGAACTAAGGACATTGTTAATTGTTGCACAGCTACTGTCCACAAGCTGTGTGTATTACTCCTACCTTTATTTTTTGTTGTAGAATAGTAGGCTCCCTTTTCTTCTCACTGGAAAAATGTATGTCCTGCTCCAGTAACTCAGGTGTGCCACATTGCTGTTTGTGTGACTGAAATAAGTGATGTAAGAGACACACACACACGTTTCAGAGGAAGGGCGTCCAAGGAATGCCAGATCTTTGTCAAGTGCCATGTGCTGGGGGAACAGATGCACTTTAATTGTAATGGCTGAGGGGGCATCTGATCCTTTCTTTTTCTATATAGCCCTGCTCTGAGCAAGGGCTAGGACCAGAATTCTCCAGAGGAAGGCAGAGCCTTCTAGCTGTTACTATGCAAACACCATTTAATTTCTGTTTAACATTGCACAGTGATCTCATGGCACATGTTTTTAGTTTCCTTTGATTTTTCCTTCAGACACATTTGCTGTGGGCTCTCTGAAGCAAGGCAGAGTAAGGTGTTAGTTCTGTGGTCAGAGGGAAGCAAGTCTGCTTCTGAGCAGAGGTGGCTGCTCTCCTGGGGTGGTCTTTCCTATTTGAATTTCAGTTTAGATCAGTTGTAAATTCCAGGCTGCTCCCTGGAATTTACATATAGCTGGAGTTTGCTTGGGGCTGATGGGACAGCTCTGTGTTGTGTGCTCTGCCTGCAGCCTCACCTGAGCATCCCAAATAGATCCACTTGCATAAATCAGCTGTCCTCCCTAGAGAACTGCTGAAATCTTGGTGCTTGTAGCAAGATGTGCTTGGCCTGGAATGCTAGGACCCTCCAGCCTGGGTACTGCCTTAATTTTAAATCGAGTGAACAGTTTCTAGGGGAAGGAGGAAAGTGAGTAATTGCTGGGGGCACACACTCCAGGACTGAACTGGCACAAGGTGTTGCAGAGCTTGATCAGGACAGATAAGCGCTGAGTTGCCTGAAGAACGGAAAATGAAATGCCCCTGTGAGGAGCATCCCAGTGAGAAGGTGAAAGTGATACTTACTCCTGCTTTGCGGTTTGGTGCTTTTTGCATATGAGAACAGAAAGAGAGTGAAAGGGAATGTTCTTGTGCAGATAAGGAGCAGTGTCAGAGTGGATTGAAATGTATGTGTGTACGTTGATATTGGCAGAACTTTGCCTTTAGTAAGGAAAAGTCTTTCAGTCCCATGCACTTAGCAGGCTGCTTAAGAACGAGAAACGCTACTAATTATGCAACCCTATCAAATGTATGTGCATATCTTGGTGGGTGGCAAGGAAAAGGAGCTCTGCAGCTCCTGGTGCTGTTGGGAGGCTGTGCTGGCAACCAAAGCAAGGGGGTACCAGATCATTGATTTTCTATTTGGTGGTGGTGGTAGTGCTGTACCACCCATAGCCTGACAGCAGCATCACATCACTGAGTACCTTCAGCATTGCTTCCACCTCTCATCTGCTGTGGGTGTAGCTCTGAAGGCAGTTCTGGTCACCGTAGGGCTGGTGAGGGATCAGCTGTAGCGCAAGCATGGGGAGTAGCACAGCTCTGAGTGCCATACTCCAGGCATGACATCAGACTGAAATGAAAAGAGACAAGGCAGAGGCATATTCACACAATTACAGAAATACAAGCAGCAAGACCCAGCAAGGCTTTGATTTCATTACAGTTTAACATGCAGCCAGAAAATATTATGTCCCTGCTATAAAGGAGGAGATATTTACCTTTGGGAGATTTTAGAAGCAAGGAATTGGAAAATGAAATTAATGAATAGAATGCAATAATACAAGCCAATATTCACAAAAGTGTTATTTACCTCTCTTTTATTCAAGGCTCATTTTACACAAATGTTAGCAGTTATAATAACTGATATGTCACTGGTATTTAATACCAAAGGGCCTCTAAAAAGGCTTCAGGGGACATTTGCTTGTTTTGCAGAAGCAATCCAGCAGATTCCTGGAATGCGTTGATGAAAACGTCATTCTCCAAGTGATAGAGGAGCCATCAGGGAGGGGAGGCTACACTGGGCATTGTTCTCACCAACAGGGAGGGGCTGCTGGGGAATGTGAAGCTCAAGGGCAGCCTTGGCTGCAGTGACCATGAAATGGTGGAGTTTGAGATCCTTAGGGGCAATGAGGTGGATGCACAGGAAGCTTGCTACCCTGGGAATCAGGAGAGCAGATTTAGGCCCCTTATCTGGTTGGTACAGTACCATAGGTTAAAAGCCCTGGAGGGAAGAGGAGCCCAAGAAAGGTGGTTAATACTCAGAGATTACCTCCTCCAAGCTCACGAGTGATGCATCCCAGCAAAGAGGAAGTCAGGCAAAAACGGCAGCAGAGTGAGCAGCAGCTCTGGGGGGACCCTCCCTGCAGCTCTGATCCAGCTCTGGAGCAACAGCACAAGAGGGACCTGGAGCTGTTGGAGGAAGTCCAGAGGAGGCCATGGAGATGCTGTGAGGACTGGAGCAGCTCTGCTGTGGAGCCAGGCTGAGAGAGGTGGGCTGGGTCAGCCTGGACAAGAGAAGGCTCCAGGGACATCTTAGAGAAGCCTTCCAGTACCTGAAGAAGGTGACAGGACAAGGGAGAATGGTTTTAAACTGAGAGAGGGGAGATCTAGATTAGATGTTAGGAAGAAGCTCTTCCCTGTGAGGGTGCTGAGGCGCTGGCACAGGGTGCCCAGAGAAGCTGTGGCTGCCCCATCCCTGGCAGTGTCCAAGGCCAGGTTTGAGGGGTTGGAATTAGATGATCTTTAAGGTCTCTTCCAGCTTGAACCATTCTATGATTCTGCTTAAGTTTTACTCAGTAATATCCAAATGCATTTTCTCCTCAGTGAGATACATGACCTGACCAGTAAGTGGGCTGGGGGTAGTTATCTTGGAAACCTACAAAATGATGACATCACATTGCAATTAGCAGGCAATTTAAAGACATTTAAACAATTATCTTACATTTTCACCCCCGCTAATTGGCACCACAGCTATTTTCTTGCCTCCTGTTTTTGGAGCAGTGGCCACAGGGTATTAACTCATGGGGAAAATAGTAATGAATTAAGAAAACGTGCAGACACCAGTGGTTTGGAGAGAAGCCAAGCTGTAAAGTTCTGTGTTAAGGGTGTTGCAAGGGAGCTATGTTTGGTACAGAGATGAAGAGGAGGCATGAAGAAAATACCATTACTGTGATCTTAGTTGGCAGGTCACTGACTGGGAGAGGTCTTGCCAGAAAAAATAGCAACAGATGTGTTAATGCCAGGCCAATTCTCTCCTGACATCTGGGTACAGGGCTATTCTAAGAGGGTCTGTTATTATGTTGTTACAGTTGTGTAGTATGTATTTAAATGTTAGAGTCACAGCCAAGAAGATGTGAAGATAGGAGGGTGGGTTTAGCCTTTAGTGATGAGAGTGGAGCAAAACACGCCCATGGATAGATAATGTGGCTATCCTGGTATTATTTTAAGCTGCTAATCATCTAAACATCTACTGGCAGAGAAGCAGAGCCCTGTTTACTGAAGTCAAGCCTGTTGGCAAAAGACTTGCTTTTCTAAGTTACCTTTAAGAGATCACTGTGGGCTGTGAACTAAAAGTAGTTCAAGACAGCTGTCCTCCTATTTATCCAGAATCAGTGAACCACAGATTGAAATTCATGGGAGTGCCTCTGTGAAAACAGAAAGATGTAAATTAAAGGTGTGTAATATAGCACGGTGTAGTACTGATGAGAAGAGGAGTGGTTACAGTCACTGGTTTAGTGTCTGTGAAAAGCAGACAGCAGCAAACTCCAATCCCTTGCATAATAATACTAACACAGTATTGCTACAGCTCTTCCCCTCTCCCACATTCTGGAGGGATGTGGCAACCTTGGAAACCAAAAGCAGCAAATTCCCTCTTCAGAGTTTCACCACCTGCAGGTGGAGGGAAGGAAGCTGGGAAGCTTTACAAAGGAGGCAGAGGATTCACAGCAGAGCTTTAGTTTTCTTGCTGTTAAGAGTTCTCTCCAGTCACCACTTTGTATTTCTTCTCTGGATCCTACTCGTAATCATCAGTTTGCCTAAATCTTCATCACCCTCCATGGATCATAGTTTACTGCTTACTGTCTTCAGTCTTTCCTTCTCCCATCTTCTTGGAGCAGAGAGAAAGCTTGCCTGAATTCAAGTAAATATAGCATCGGGGGGCAAGGAGGAGGCAGATTAAGTCTCCAGCAATGCAACATCCTATAGACATCAGTAAGTCTTCAAAGTAGCATCTGGCAGGCTTAGGGATGGGTTTTATCCATTTTTCTGACACATACTGGGTTGTAACATGTCCTTGTCGATGTGTCATTACAAGTGGACTTTAAATCTGTGGTACGAAAGAAAGGTGAGGGGTTCAGAGGGGATTTTGCATTACAGAGCATCTCTGGTTTCCACAGTGTTCCCTGTTTAAAGAGACCTTCCAATTGTCCCAAACAAGCCTTTTTCAGAAGACTGCTAAGTTACAAGCTTGCTGCACAGGCTGTATCCAGATGTGTGTCTGTGCCCTCTTAAGAATCTTGTATCTGGTAAAATGTCGTCTGTTCCCTCTGCTGTTACAGCCTTTGCTCTCAAGTGGATCATCTCAGCCAGGCAGCTGCTGACTTTGGTTCTTCCTTCTCTCCTTGTGAAATTTTCTCTGCTATTCTTCCGGATACAAGTACACTTGTTTTGAATAAGAGACCGTGCACAGATGGGGCAGCGCTGAGGTTTCCTGGCTGATGCAGCCCAGCCCTCTGTCATCTCTTTCTGTACTGCCTCAGGCAGCCCTTTCTTTGCAGCGGGCATCATCCTTGCTTTGGCTGTCAGCAGCCACAGCTGGGTCAGAGAGGTCAAAGCTGTTCCCAGGTTTAGGACTTAAGTTTAGGCTCTGCTTTTCAGACATAATGAGCTCTTTGGCAAAAGCTTAATGAACCTGGTCACCATTAGCCCAGATTTCAGTGATGTCTCAGCCCCTCCTTAGCACCGTTACCTGTACACAGAGCCTTCGGAGTTCCCACTGCCTGCATAAAGCAGAGCTCTGCTACTTGTGCTGGGAGAGGCTCAGGGGCTGCTCAGCAACCTTTGCCTCAGCTGAACCAGGCCTGCTTTTGGCCATTTGGTTCAAAAGTGGTTTGTTGACAGCAGAAGAGGTTCAAGTTCAGCTCCAGCCTCTAGAGAAGCTGATGCTACAGTGCTTTCAGGCTGCTTTTTTGTCCTTGTGCCTCCCATTTCTCTGTCACGTTTCGGTCTTGCTACCGTCTCTCCCTTCCTACTCAGCCTCCTGCCACATGCCAACCCTTTCACCCCACCTGCACCTCACAGTCTCTCTCACTTGCCATTGCACTCTGTTCCTTTGCAAGCTGCCGTTCCCTGGCTCCAGACCATCCCTGCTGCCAGCTCTTCCACCGTCACTTTCCTTGCAAGCCTCTTAACTCCTCTGCATCTGCTCAGACTGCTGTTTCCTCCTCCTTCTCCCCTGGGCACTGGGAAGGGGGGTCACTGAGACCACAGGATAGATCCTCTCCTGGGCTTCCTTCCAGCTCCTAGTTTTCCTGAGGAAAAACAACTACAGAGAGAGGCCTGCTAAAGCCTTTCTAATGGATGGTACAGACACTTCTGCTTGCAAAGGTTTTCCTGGGCTTTTGTGATTTACATCCTGGAGCCGTTTTCAGGGTCATAAATTGGCTAAATATGGATTAATTTTTACAGTGTTGGAGAAGAGTGTATCTCTAGCTATGGCTCATCACCACAGTTGCATCTCAAACACAGGGTGCTAGGTTGAGCAACAAACTGGCTGCAGGGTTATTTCAAATAGGAGATGGGCATGTTTTTGATCACCAGAAAAGGATCTTCAGGCAGCCAGCATGCTTTTTAAGGTATTTTGCTTAAACACAAACCATTCCTTTATAAAGTAAGATATTTGGCAGTGACCAGCATCTCCATCCTGATGTTTTGGCAAGAGGTTTATATTGAAGGCTTGACTGTAGTACCTCCAATCCTTACTATGTGAGGATGCATGTTTTCTTTTAACTTCGGTGTGTTTCTTGATGTAGATATGGTTTTGATAAATGAGTTATAGCCTATTCTTGGGGTGGTTGGACTCCTTAAGCAGTGGGGTTTCCCTAATTTCTCTAAGTTTGCACCTTTTTTCACATCCTGGCTTTTTTCTCTTCCCCAGTGAGGAGATAATGGAAATACAAGAGAGTTTTTGAAATGCAATGAGAAATGCAGTAATTGTGAGGAACTGATCTTGTAGTCTCAAAAATAACATTTTGGCAGTAGAAAAACATGAGAAAAATTAAGGGTTCTTTGTTTTGTTTTCATTTCCTCAATGAAAACCAGGCTGGGTTTGGGTAGCAGTAATAGGTATAAAAATCACCCATCACGGTGCTGGTGATGTTACAGCAGTTCAGGGTCCACAGGGCTGTGTAAGATGGTTCCGGAAACCAATATCAAAATGAAGATCTCTGCGTGGATATTCCAGACTTAGCCTTTGATACAGAGATGACATTAGAAGGCTGGTACATGCTGAGAGCAGGACCGTGGCACGTTGCAGTCTTGAGATCCAGGAGCTGCTGTGTTATGTGTGTTTACCAAAGCTTAGGGACTGTGCTTCCTGTGATATGTGAGCTGTGACAGTCTGACGACAGTCTTGCCACCCTCCTGTGCACCTGGTTATTCCTCTCCTGCTTTGTCCCAGGGAAAGGAAGCCTTGGCTTGGAGCTGGATGTTCTCTGCAGTTCTGCCTTGTATTTCCTCTGAACTTGAGCGCAGTGTCTGTTATTCTTTCTGTACAATCTGTGTTTGGACACGAGATGGTTGCAAGATATAGCAGGTATAACATGGTAGTTTGCCTTTACCCAGTAAGAGGCACCCAGTAGCCCTCCCTAAGACTGGTGGGACACACAGCTTGTTGTTGGTGAGACATTTGCCCGATCAAATTCTTTGACTTTTGGGTTCAGTTAGGAAATCTAACTGATGTGCATGTTTCCCCTGTTAGCTCATACAGCTCATGTGACTTGTTTCATTCATGTGACCTCTTATTACGTATCCATCATTCCATTTTTCTTTCCTATTAGAGTGAAATTGGACACAGCCCTCCTCCTGCCTACACCCCTATGTCAGGAGTAAGTATTTCACATTCAGCCTTCATCCTTTAGGTTTTCCTCCTTCCTTCACTATGTATTTTCTGTTTCAAATCCCTTTTTCCTATGTAAATGGCTCAAGAGCCAATAGTAAATGAAGTGTGTGTATAAGCAGTCAGATAGTCAAGATCTCTACTCTCAGCCTGGATTCATGTGCAAGCTCTGTGGACCCACACCCAAAATTCTGCCAGCTTTTCTTGCAGAAGCTTTTAGGTAACAGGCTTGGATGAATCTGTACATTTTTGCTTCCTATTTATAGGTCATGATGTCAAAATTCCCTTGCATGCCCTTGCTGACAAGCAAAATGGTAGGTGGAGACAAACCACTGAGTTGTGGTACCAATACAAACACAGTTCACCAGCCTCAAACACTACTTGATGGAATTGATGTTTGGGTGACAGTGTGATTGTTGCTGCAGGATACTCTAAAAGTAGGATACCCTGAAATAAACAGAGTTCAGAGATGATGAACCTCTATCTCCAGTCCCCTATGTAGAAGGAGGTTTCCGTAACATGAGGTTTAAGGGGTTTGTTCAGAAATCAAGGGAGATTGACAAAGTGGTAGAAGAGGAGATACTGTGTTTGTCTCTTTTCAGCTGTGTATATCCAACCTCTACATGTCTAGGAACGAGACAAGTTTTCCAGCCCCATTTCCAACCCTGAGCAGCTAGCTTGCTTCCCTTCTCCCCTCTCTGCACTGATGGTGCCTCCCTGGGAGAGGAAGCCAGCTCAGCACCACTGGGCAGCCGGATGCTTTGCGGGTGTACAACAGCGCCTGTGCTGCTGCTGATCCTGCAGCACTGGACATGCAGTAGTCTGCAGGATGGGCAAGGCTTCACCTGTCTGGTGAAATGTGTCATTAAGCAAGTGTGGCAGAAACGGCACAGGAGCCACAGAGATGACTTGCTGTTGAATCTTCTCTCCCTTTGGAGCCTCCTTTCTCATGCTGCCTTTTGTTTCCCAACAGAACCAGTTTGTGTATCGCGATGGTGGCTATGCTGGAGAAGTGCCAATGCCCTACAGAGCTCCTGGCTGCATAATACCAGAAGCCCCAGTTGCTCAAGGGGCTACAGCAGAGATCTTTGAAGATACTTGTTGTAATGGCACACTACGAAAGCAAGTGGCAACCCTGGCAAAAGAGGACAGCAGCACCCAGAGGTACAGTGCTGATCCTACAGTCTTCATACCGGAGCGGGTTGTCCGGGGAGAGCTGGATGAGGATGGGTACATGACGCCGATGCGAGACAAGCCTAAAACAGGTAAGAAATTGCTCCTGATCTAGACTGACTGCATTCTCTCTTTTTCTACATCAGCAGATTTTCACCAAAAATGGCTTTATTGAGTAACCAGCAAGCTTGAAACAGTCTGACTAGGTTAATACATCTTTGCATGGGAGACTTGTTTTTCTGTGCTTAATTTTCTACTTTGAAAAGCTCAAATGTGCCAAGTTTTGTAATTCCCCGTTTTAGTTTTCATTCTGGGAAATAACAAGAGAGAGGAATGAAAAAAACCAAACCACTGAGCAACCCCTTTTTACCCAAGCCCAAAAGTTCAGTTATTTCCAAGAAAAGGATCTATTTTTGACCAGCTGTAGTCACCACTTTGCTTTGTTTATTGATCGTCTTTATCTTCATGGAGTCATGCTTGGTAAATGTCATGTTGAACCACAGAACTGATACAGTTGGCATTTTATACCCTAGAGAAGTTTAGGTTTGAAAGAACAAGATGTGCTTCAGAGAGACCATCCCTGTAAGGTGAAGTTTGTTTAGATCTGTGCCAGATCAGTGCTACACTTCCCAGTTCACCATCATTTGTTTCTTCCTTTTTAAATAGTGACAGCAGTCATTTAGGTGTAAAGGGATGTGTCACTAGTAATTTGCTTCCAAACCTTTGCATTAGCTTTAAAGAAATTAATTAATTAATGCAAATGCCAAGTAGGTACTGTGTTAGCTAAGAATTTGGGAGCCACTTACCACTTGTGTTACATAATGGAAACGGAGGGAGCCCTGGGGCTTGACCTACAGCAGTAGCAATAGTGGGAATACATTCATGGCCCTACACTTCAGCAGTCCCCCTTGCAATAAGATGATGTGATGTGAGCCCACACGTGTTCACATACAGGTTCACCCTGGAGATCCTGAGAGTTCTGCAGGAGCTTAACACCTCAGAGGTGCTACCTGAGCCCTAGAGATGTGGTAGTGAAAAAGGAGAAAGCACCTCCTCCAGGTATCACTGGGCACAGACCCAGGGATGTCATGGTGTGGCCATGCTGTGTGCTCTCTGTTAGCTAGGGGATTAAAATCAAAGCAGTGCTTGGATGTGATTGCTGTACCTGTGCTCCTGGTACAAGTGCATGTGCCTGTCCACCAAGTTTTAGCTGTGTTCAGAGGTACTCACTACGTCTTGAACTTTTGCATCCAGTAGTACTGGCCCCAGCCTGGATACATGCAGAGCTGAAGTGAGGACCATAGCCACCCTCTTACAACAGGCAGGGTCCTCTTTCCTATGTGTGGAAGTGTCTGCAGAGCATATGACCAGACCCACGCCACTGGAAATGGAGGCCTTCTGTTGGCATCCCTGTGCACCACAGGCAGGCTGAGAGATCATCTCTCACTGATGGCAGTGGCTTGGGGACCCTGTTTTGTGAGGAACCTCTGGGCTGTGAGATGAAAGGCAGTTAATACTGGAAGTGGATTTGATCTGGTGATTTCCAGCCTTCAATCAACTGGATGCTTTTCATAGTTTGCTGCACCCCAGCACTCTTGCCCCCAGCTGACCTCCAGGCCATTCGCTTTGCAGCCCACTTGCTTTGTCAGTGACCTCCCTCCTGCCCAGCTCATTGGCTTCCTGTTGTGCAGCCAGACCTCATTACACACAGTGCAAGGCAGGACACAACACACAACTAGTCCATTGCTCCGTGGCTCTGCTGCCTGTGTATGACCATGGCAGAGACCTTACTAAGTGTGCATTTTTAACCTAGCACAGCCAGTCTCTTCATGTTTCTCTTCCCTCCCTACCTCCTGTCCAGCTTTCCGTGCACGCTCCATATGCAAGAAAACCTTCTGCAGTTCAGCTACACTTCTTTTTGTGGTGTTAATTCACAGAAAGGGATTTGAAGTAACTGTAATCTGCTCTAAGTCCTGGTTTGGAGCTGATGTGAGGCTCTCTTGTACCCTTTCCAAGGCTCATTTGAATCATTTTTTTTCATAATGCTTTGAGGCCCTTTGTTCTTCAGGGATGGAAGGTTTTTAATAAGGTAAATTGTTCTGTTAGAAATGAAGCTGTCTTAGAAGTTAGCCCTTGGGGATGGCTTTTGTGCAGAGAGGCTTAACTAAGATTTCTATAGAGCTTTCTGGATGGAAAGACTGCAGAGCAGAGGGTTTGACTGATAATGTCCAAGGTTGCAGAGAGGGTCAGCAGCAGAGGTAGAAGTTGCTCATCACGTTTGGCTCTGTAGTTCATACACTGAGAGGAAGTCCAGGATCAAGCATGACACATGGGCTGTGGATCAGTGAGATGTGTAGCTTGGTTTGCCACCATGTGTAATGAGTCACTTCATCAGTGAGGGTTTTCAGTTTAGCCCATATGGTCTGCTCAGGTTGCAGATTCTTCACTTTCAGCAAGTGTATGTTCAACATAGCACGTGGAGTTCTAGGAATGGCTGGGTGGAGAATGCACAAGTCCAAGCACCACCTGATAGTAACATACCCATGACACTAGCTATGTGGTTGGATTACTCCCTCTTGTTGCTGATTTACTTTTTATCTTTCCTTAGAATACCTAAACCCGGTGGAAGAGAACCCATTTGTTTCCCGGCGAAAGAACGGAGATCTCCAAGCTGTGGACAACCCGGAATACCACAATGCTCCAAACGGGCAGCCCAAGGCAGAGGATGAGTACGTGAACGAGCCATTGTACCTCAACACGTTTGCCAACACCTTGGAAAAAGCTGAGTACCTGAAGAACAATTTGCCAGAGAAAGCCAAGAAGGCCTTTGACAACCCAGACTACTGGAACCACAGCCTGCCCCCACGAAGCACCCTCCAGCACCCGGACTACCTGCAAGAGTACAGCACAAAGTACTTTTACAAACAGAACGGCCGGATCCGGCCCATTGTGGCAGAGAATCCTGAATACCTCTCCGAGTTCTCCCTGAAGCCTGGCACTGTGCTGCCCCCACCGCCCTACAGACACCGGAACACAGTGGTGTAGTGACCGCGGTCTTACACAAGTGGAAAGGCAACTCCTTTTAGCTGCCTCACTCTTTCTCTCTCTCCCCTTTCTCCCTCCTTCTCTCCCTTTCTTTCTCCCATGAGCTTCCTCTTCTTGCCAGTTCACTCATTTTTGATACTTCTAAGTGAAAAGATGTCTCGGAGTTGTTTGCAGATTGGGTTGGGAACCTGGAAAGAAGGAAGGACAGAGACTGAAAGAAGGCGCGTACAACCTGGCATTTCTCACTTTCCGCAGATCCGGAGGCTCGGATGGTCAGAGAAGCCAGACAGTACCAGTAAAGGCCAGTGGCAGTGTTGCCTGCTGTCATGCTAGTTCTCAGTGATTCAGCCCACACACTGTAGGGAAAGGCACAGAGAGGCTGTTTGTTCCAGCAGGAACTGACGAGAGTCTGTACAGCATTCCTGGAAATCTCAATGCAGTTTCCATCGGGGGGGAAATGGACAATTTTTATATCATGTGTGATAGCATAGTAATTGAGATTGAGAACCCAATTTCTTTCTCTAACACTTTCTAGCCCAGCAACTGAAAATGGCTAACCTGGCTTTTCATAATCATTCAGACCTTCACCGTGGCTTTCCAAGAAATGATGACGGGACTCTAATACATGGCTAAACCCTTTTCTGAGCCACACCGTGATTTTGTGCCAATTCCTAACCACAGAGACTCCCACTTAGAACTGGGACATGACACGGCCCTTTTTGTACATGTGCCAACGTGAAAAACACAAAAAAACCCTTTCAGAAGAGAGTAACAAAACCACTCCAGTCCTTTTTGAAGCTAAAAGACAGGCCAAGAAACCAAGATCTGTATGCAAAACACTTTGCTTTCCTGTTTTATATCTGATGATTATAAATACATACACCTAAACAATTTCTTCCTTCTTTTTCTTCTTCATGATCACGAAGGGAGTTGGGGATGCTGTCAGGCAACACTGAGGACAAGACGGAGAACTGGAGAGTTCGATCTGGGTCCTGAAGTCTGCTGGTGTTCTGTGGGGCGGTGGTGGGAAGGGTCCTTTAAACTGGAAGACAGACACTGGACTGGAGAAAACGCACATCGCAGTTCACTGGAAAGTTAGTTTGCACTTTGCTCTGATTTTATTTGAACTGTTTTCTGGATTTTGAATGAAGCAATATGGAAGTGACCAGCAAAATACAAAATACTCATTTAAATTGATGAATTCTATGTAAAGGATGACTGTGGAAATGCCAAAATGAAGCAAATCAAGTCTTTGGAACAATGTTGACCAGTTCTGAGAGGCCATTGCGTTGACTGCTTCAGAGAATACAGTGACGGAGCAGCTAGCTCTAACCGCTGCCACGTGCGGGACAGCAGAGCAAGCTCTGAAAGGGATTGGAGGAGACAAATGTCTTGCTCTGGCTTGCAGCACAGTGCGGAATACTTTTTCATATGGAGGATTACTCTGGCGCAGAAGATGGTGCACACGAGGTTTGAGGATTCAAAACGTGCATGACTCACAGAGCTTCCCATCAAAAATGTAAATAAGTATGAGTCAGTCTCCTTGCACTTAGTTCTGCTTTCATCAGCCTCAGTTTTTAGGTAGATGTCCCCCACCCCTGGCCTGCTTCTCTTTGGAAATAACTTTCAGCCAGAGCTCTGGACGTTTTTAGCAACCTGAGGCAGATGGAGCTGGAAAGGGAGGCGTAAGGGCCAGAGACATGGATGGCTTGCTCCTGACACACCAAGACCCATGTGTGTAAAAGCATTCGTGTACCTAGTTCCTACCCAAAATCTTAAGGAACTATTAAGTACCTTTGGAAAGCTGCCTACGTCTTTATCCATCAAGGCTTTTAAAGGGAAAGAAACAATACTTGATGGATGCCAATCTTAGGTGATACAACAGTATTTCAGTTTATGCGCTTCAGTACTGTTAAAAGTCAAGATCTTTGGGGTGACTTAACCTGGCAACAAAACCAGCAACAACCCGTGGTATGGAAACAGCATCAAGTGCCCCCAATCCCTGCCATCTCAGCAGCTTGCCACCTTGAATTGTTGGGAAGCAGAGGAAGGAGTAAGAAACAAGCAGTAGTTACCCAAAGCTTGGTGGCTGAGGGTGGGTTTGACAAAGGTATGAAGAGATTTCAAATCTGGGTTGGTTGGTATGATTGTAGATGGGAAACAAATTGTGTATGATCACTAGGTTGAGGTTGGTCCAGCCAACAGCCTGTTTCTGCATCAGGTGTGTTCAGGCCAGCTTGAACCAGCTGTGGGGTGGATGTTAAACCTGTAACCCAAGTGCATAGCTGAAGAGTGTGAAAACAGCAAGAACAAGTGCAGAACTTTGAATCTATTCGATGGAGGAGTTGGGTCAAGTGGTACCAAGAGTGGTTCACAGTAGCAGAACAAAATGACCACCAGACCACTGAAGTGGGATAGATGGTTACAAAGCCATCACCCATCTGAGAGGCCTTGCCTCTTCCTGGTGTCTCCATAACTCGTCATGGTCTTGGCAGGAGATGGAGGCAGGCATTGGGCAGGGGCTGGGGGTGCAGGGGGAGGTCCTGAAGACACCACTCCAGGGGAGGTTTGCCTGCAGTAGTGCTCACAGGCAAAGGTCTGCCAGGTTGGGTTGTAGTTGCCATGCTGCTGGGAAACAAAAGACCAGCACAGAAGCAGCTCGGGTTATATAGGTAGGTGGAGAAAGGGGTTGATTTGTCCCTGAACAAGTCTGGTAGCAGAGTAACTCCTAATGGAGAAGAAGTAAAATAAACTCCTGGTACAGCTGACGTGTTTGAGTTCGAAGAGGTGCAGAAGGATGAACACCTCCAGCCCTGGGTGGAACAGGGCCAGGAGGTAGCTGCTAATGGAAGGTGAGGCCTGTTTGTTTCTCTGGTGTTGGAAACAAGCCCGTCAAATAATCAACATGTAAATAACTGTGGGGTTAACAATTTAACACTTTATTTCTTACAAAACTTGAATTATTTATTCATTTTAATCGTTGATTGTGGGTGTGACATATTCAGTAGCTTGGAAATGCAGAGGTTGCTTGAAGGCCAGAATGGCAGCTCCCTTAATGTTGGCCTCTGCCCTGCAGCCAGGCTGAGCTGTGTCTTTTAATACCAACCAGTGACAGGTTTGGGGGAAAGCAGGGGCGTCCACACACCCAGTGCATTCTGTCAGCACAGAGCAGTAGGAGGGAGCATCAGCAGCAGTATTCTGTCTGGGTGTAATTAATTCTCTAGTTCAGCAGTGGTATCTGTACACAGCACTGTCAGTTCGTATGGATTTTATAATGCTGTCTCCTATCTGTAGAGGTTTTCCTTTCCCTTACCGTAGCCTGCATGATGGAAGAGCAGTGACTAACTTCTCAAGAGCAGATGCTTGAGTGTGTACCAGCCATTGTCCAAGGCACAAAGCAACGTGCTGAATGAGAGAGCAACAGCTTAGGTTTTCCTGATCTCTCTCATGATACTTGTCTGAGTTGTTACTGTCTACCTGAGGGTGATTTCAAACAGACATGGATGCTGGGTCTCATTGACTTGCTGGAACATAATTGACTGAAACCAGCTCCTTTTAAGTTTCCTCCTTTGGCTCTGTTCAGTTTTTCCTGTGGAATAGCCAGGAGGGGTTCTTCAGATGTAGCATTACAGTTTGCTTTCAAACAGGTCATCTCTCACAGGTAGCAAGCAACGGGACTAAATCCAAGCGAGTAGGAGCCACTGTGTTTCAGGTATCTTAAGTTCAGCCCTGAAATCCTTTTCTATGTAGAAAGGTTGCCTTAACCCTGGTTGTACCACTTGTTTAGTAAAAAATGCATTTCTTGACTGCAGGAATTGTATGTAATGACCCCATTCCCATCATTGCCTGGATTTATGGGGGAAGACCTTTCCCTTATTGTCCCTCAGCCAGTAAGCCCAGCGGCTGCATGCGAAGGGCAGTGGGTGCTGGGGCAGGGCAGCCAATCTGACACTGGTTTCCACCCTCAACCACCACTAATACCAGCCTAGATGCCAACAAAATGGCAGCTCTGGCAGACCAGCTTGATCCTGATTCTATGGATCCCTTGTTTCCACAGCTACAGATAGAGCTGGGCAGGGTGGTGTAAGGTACTAGCTGAGAGGTAAGTCTGCTTGGGTTGGAGGGTGGAGATGGACCTATATGGGAAACTAGGATATGGAAGTAAAGATCTTTTTGTGTCTGCATCGGTGCCCTGTGGCATGGTGGCAGCCAAAGGAATGAAAAGGCTTCTGTAGGGTCCTTTATACTGTCTGGTTGATGAGGAGACCTTGGCACAGGTCAGAATTAAGCTGTTGGTCATGTAATTCCGCAGGGTAACTGAAGGTATCCATCTGGTCAGCCTTGCTTCCCCACAGAGCCCTGTGCATCCTGGGCAGGCTCTATGGAAGCACCCATGTATGCACTCATGGACACTGACCCTTCTAGGTGGAGGGAATGGGAGTAACATGAGTTTCCCTGGGACTGACAGCTGGGGCATAGCTTGCTTGTCAGGATGGATTTTTCCCTCACTCTGCACAACTGGTGTCTTGGGGCATCCCCTCTCATTCCCACTCATATTTTGGAACTCGAGCTCAGGTAGGTGTTTATGTGCTTTGAAGGCTGTTCAGCTTGAGGGTAGCAGCTGGAACAGAGGCTTTAGCATGAACTAGAGCCAGCCCTCTGGTCATCAGTCACCTCTTTGGCTCTTAAAGAGCACCTCAGAGGGGCCTGTGTCAGTGTGAGTTCCCCTTCAGCAGGTATATGTCAAAGGGGGTGGTATGGCAGGAGCATGCAGACTGCAACCATTCATTTCTAACTCTGTCACGTGCAGTATCCTTATTCCCATGGATCTTGGACCCGTGCTGCTGAGAAAACAGCTTATCTGTGGTTAAATCAAATCTTGGATTTGGGTTCAGATGGGGGGGGGAGGAAAGGGGGGGAGCTGAGGCTGTACAGGATGGGGTTGGTTGTCTGCAGCTTTTGTGCTCCGTCATGTGTGAGGAGCTGCAGCATCCCACCAGGGAGTCTCTGCAGTGTCACAGTGGTTGGAAGTTTCCCTCTCTATTTCGTGGCTCTCACTAAGGAAAAGGTTACTGCTAGAAATGGCGGTTTCAGGTTGGGAACAAAGAACAGAAAGCGAGCTCAGTGGTTAGAAACACCACTCAAAAACATCCAAAAAAATCACGTCCTCACCTTTGTTGTAGTCTTATTTTAGCACAAGATCGTATTCCTGTACCGCTGCATGGATTAGGCCGTTGTTGTGCTCGTAGGCTCCATGCTCCCAGTGCTGGCTGGGAGCTGCCTGAGGTGATCAGTGCAGGGGGAGCACATGGGTGTTCAGATCTGACTGACCCTGGTGGGACTCAGTGGGACCAGCGCATCTACCCAGAGCTGAACAGAGGAGGAGCTTCCACCCAGGGCATCCTCCAGCAGGGCTCTGTGCCAGGAGTGAGGCGAACCTGTGGCTGTTATCCCTATTAGGAAGACAGAGGAGTCCGAGCTGCTTTTCTTTCCCCCTTTTTTCTTTCATTTGCAGAGTGAGCTTTGTGGACCTTGGCAGAGAGGGGTTTAAGGGGAGATGTGTGAGGTGTTCCCCAGTGTGAGTAATTGTGTCGCAGTGCTTCTCCCCTCCCCAGTAAAAAAGCCATGAAACCGTGCTCCAGCTGTGGTGTGGGTGAAACCCCCGGGGCAGAGGTGCCTCCCGCACAGCCCCTCTCGCTGGTGGCTTAGGTGTGACCAGGGCACACATGGACACCGAGCCATGCACTGCCCTTGAGCACTGGCTGCCACCGTCCCCGTGCTGTGCCCTGCCCGACCTTTGAGCACTCTTAGGGAGAAAACACTGTATTGTCCATAGCACTCCGAAGACTAAAACCCTTTTGGGATAACCACAGTAATAAACTGTGAATGGTATTTTATAAGTAGGTGTAGATACGTACGCCGTTCTTTCGAGGTAAGGTACTATGACATATGTAGCATAAACTGGTACTGCTGTTAAATGGGTCGATTATTAACTGAGCAGCTGTGTAAGGGGTAGCTAACTTTGAATGCACTAACACTGTTCCACCAGCTGAGGTGCGGCCTGAAGGTAGTTGCTGGGTACTTGTCTTTCCTGGGTGGGGTATGCTAAGAGGAAGATGCAGGTCAATGACAACATGTAAGTTTTTATAGCATTTTAATGTGGGAAATGGGTACCCATTCAATCCATCATTCACAATAGTTTTGATCCCTTTGTTTGCAGTTTTTGTGACTTCCCCACCACCATAAGCTGGAATTTCTAAAGAGGCAGCCCCCGAGTGCAGGGAGGGGAAACAGAAGTCTCTTCCTAAAACCAGAGATGATAGCCAAACTGTGTTCCTGACCTGGCAGTCACAAGCTACTGACGTTTGCTTTTCTGATGAGGCTCAAATTCCCAGGCCTGGAGGACGACATTCATGTCCCCTCAAAATCAAAGGCTGAGCCTCATCTGCAGGGGAGGCGGGGTGGGGGGTGACACAGGGCCAGCACCGAGCTCTTGCAAGAGGCAGAGATGGGAGAGTCTGGGGTTTATCCCATTCTCCATGATCTCAAAGCGCAGAGACGAAACCAACAATACTTCTGCCTTACGAGGTACCTTCAGAGGAAGAGAAGCATGAGCACGCTGGGGAAGACGCTCATTTCTTGCAGTGATGCATTCAGAGTTAGCTGCCTTTCTGAAAAATAAAAACTACAAAAACTACTGTATGTTACTTTGAAAATGTGAATAGTATTTTTATAGCTTGTTACAGACACAGCTAGTTGCATTTGTAAATAAGGATAATGTTGCTTTTATTTTCCTTGTGGACACCATTATTTGGAACATAATTGTCCTTAGGGTTGATTTGTATATAGGTAATTTGCTTGTGATTTAAGCCACTCCTCCCCTTTTCTTTCTCTCCCTTCCCACCCCCTGGTTTTGGTTAGAAGTACCATTCTTGGCATTCTGTGTGATTCTGTGTTTTAGCACTATTGTGGTGTGTTCAGACTTTCTGCACTTGCTTACACAGTAGGGTATGCCAGTTGTGTGTGGCGTAATGTTACTTTAACCTTTCCTTTCTCATATGTTAGCTATCAAGGATTATACACGGTTAAATACTTACTGACCTGGGTTAATATTAGGTGCATATTTTAGCCTAATTTCCCTTCTTTTCATGGTTTCTTTTCTTTTCTTCCTTCCCCCCCCCCCCTTTTGTCTTGTTTGGAGGCTGGGGAGAACCTGTGCATCCTCTTCGTGTGGTTACATCCCCATCCCTGCGCAGCCCCCACTTTCCCCTCATGGTCCTTGGGGTAGAGCTTTATCTGTTTGTAGAGGCAAATGTAGACTGCGCCCCACCATGCATCAACCCGCGCTCATCCCAGCTGAACAATTTGAAACTGTTCTGCCTTTTTGTTACATGAATCTGTCAGAAATATATTTTTAATTTAATATAAATGAAATTCAATAAAATACGAAACAAACTCCGTGTAACGGCTGAAATGGCTTCCTAGGGCTTGACACACACACACAGACACACACAGACAGACAGGCACAGGAACACACACAGGCACAGAAACAAAGACACAGATACACAGAGGGGACACACATGAACATGGACACACAGACACAAAGACAAGACATATGCACGGACACGCAGACACAAAAACATGCACACGGATACATGCAGACATGGACACAGACATACACATGGATACAAGCAGACAGACATGGGAAACGGACACAGACATACACATGGATACAAGCAGACATAAACAAACACACAGATGCAGACACAAACACAGATACACACGGACACAGATGCAGACACAAACACAGATACACACGGACACAAACACAGAGACACAGGCACATACTGACACAGATACACAGACACAAACACAGATACACACAGGGACACAGACACAGAGACATAAACACAGAGACACAGGCACATACTGACACAGATACACAGCCACACACATGAACACAGATATGCAGACACACACACGGACACGCGCAGACACAAATGGACACAGAAACGTGGACACACAGACACCTGGACTCACAGAAACACAAAAACAGACAGACAGATACATGGACACAGACACAGAGACATACAGACATGGACACAGGCACACACGGACAGAGACATAGGGACACACACACACAAAGACACAAACATACGGAGACACACACTGACAGACACAGAGACACGCACAGAGACATAGGGACACAGACACACAAAGATACAGACAGATACGGAGACAGACACACACTGACAGACACAGAGACATAGGGACACAGACACACAAAGACACAAACATATGGAGACAGACACACACTGACAGACACAGACACACACACACAGACATAGAGACACACACACAAAGGTACAGACAGATACGGAGACAGACACACACTGACTGACAGACACAGAGACACAAAGACACAAACAGATACAGAGAGACACACACTGACTGACAGACACAGAGACACAAAGACACAGATACAGAGACAGACACACACTGACTGACACACACAGAGACACAAAGACACAAACAGATACAGAGACAGACACACACTGACTGACACACACAGAGACATAGGGACACAGACACACAAAGACACAAACACAGATACGGAGACAGACGCACAGTGACAGACACATACACACAGACTCACATGGACAAAAACACACACACGTGCAGACACAGACATGGGCACAGAGACACAGGGACACAGAGACACAAAGACAGAAACACAGACATGGAGACAGACACACACAGACAGACACAGATACACACAGACTCACATGGACAAGGACACAGACACAGACGTGCAGACACACACAGACACAAATGCGCACAGAGACACACACCCTCCGCACGCACCTCACCGTCCCCCCAGCCTCTGGCACATCACTCATTCAGAAGCCGCATTACTCCCCCAGGGCCGGGCACACACCCCAGTCACAGCACCTCCCTGCCAGTGGCATTCCTGGCGCTCCCCGCCAGAACCCATAAAGGTCATTTGGCTCTTTGAGGCGCATTTTAAAGTACTCTCAGCCCCCTGGGCTGCACCTGTTTGCTTCAGGAATGACCTTCAGCATTGGTACCCCACAGTGTGGGAAGGTCATGGCACAGATGCACACACACTAACACCTGGTCCTTGCTGTTTGCTGCCCTCCTGGTGGTGGGCAGGTTTACATTAGTAACCATTCACGCTTTACAACTGTGCCTATTATAAACTGTATTGTTACTTAGGGGGTTACATAGGGGAATAGATAGGGAAAGCACTCACTGGTCATTAGCAAAATGGAAGCACAACACCCCATGATGGGCAAGTTTAATAGAGAGCACAGGAAATGGTGCCTGCTGCAAAGGCAGGGGTTTGACATACAAACAGGGTCACTGTAGAGTCAGAGAATCACAAACTTCAGCAATGCTGCAGACTAAACTCATGAGCGATGTAAGAGAGAAGTGTCAATAAATACCCCTCACCCTGCACTCCTGCCCAAGGTGAGTTTTACTTACCTGGCCAAAGAGAAAGAAAGCAAAGAGGAATCAACCAAGTGTTTGCCAGTGAACCATGTTATTTAAAGCCCTGTGTCACTCATTCAGAATAACTTGACCAAGGCCACTGAATGTGGCTTTTAAGCTGCTCCTGAAAAGCACAAATCAGCTTTAATGAGCAGCACCTGTAAAATTACTCAAACCGGAGGACTCGATGCTGAAGAAAGTTACCTTGCAGTAAAAGAAAACAACACTCACAGGGCTGGTAGGGCCCAACACAAGCACACTGACACCCGGCTTTACAAACCCCTCCAACTCCTCAGGTTTGTGGCTCACACTGCTGGGTTTGTTCCACCACTGCAACCCTCTGCACTGGGCATAGGGGGAATGGTTTTTGCTCTCTAAAAGCAAACCAAGCAGCTGCTGCTGGCACTGTAACACCTCCATTAAGGCCTGGGATCATCCAGGCAGGAGAGAGCCTGTTGTACCAGCTTGAGGAATACTGGAGCAGCCCCAGGAGTCAAGAGAAAGCACTTCAAAGCTTGCACTCAGTTTGCAAGTCATACTATGGTTGCAGCACGACTGAAGAGGCCCAATGAACATCATCCCATTTTAAAACAAACCCCTCTCATGCATTACAGAATGTATCAAGTAAAACCCATCAACAGACAGACAGATAAAACTCAGCTCAGCTGCACCAACAGGGCTGTGACTACTGCTCAGGGCAGCATCTGAATGTGTTTCCTATATCAGAGCTCAAACTGGGCCAGCAAATATTTTGGAAATGGCTGCTAGAAGCTAGGAACAGAACAGAAAGGTGAAACCCAACAAATCAGCAGCTCTTTGGCTCCTTAAATCAGCCTATGATGCACTGCTCCACTTCCCTGCCAGGATCCCAAAGCACCTATCCCATGGGCAGGGACAGGCTGTGCAAAGTATCCACATCAACTCAGCTGCTCTCCAGCTCTCGATCATCCCTGGAGCAGCTGGTGTGGGGATTGGGCGGGGAAAGGGACCAGACACATGCAGCTGTAAGAGCTGGGACCAGTGCTGTGAGCTGGAGTGGGTGGGGAATCTTACCTGAAAAGGTGGATTTGTATTGGTGAGTCCCCCCACTCCAGGAAACTTGCCCTCCTGAGCCATTTTAAGACCACATCACTAACTGTTCACCAGCTGAAAAGCTGGGAGGTTTTTAATGGCTTAAGTCAACTGAAATACTTGCTTGATCCTTTTGAACATTGGGGTAGGTTTGGGGTTGGTTTTTGCGGGGGGGTTGGGGGAACAGTTGTTTGGTTTTTTAACCTCTCTCCACAGATGCCCCAGGCAGGTTCCTGGGGACACTGAGGAGTGCTGGTGCAGCCCCAGAGCATTCCCTGCTCCCTCTTACCTGCCCTGAGGGGGAAATCTGTTGTTCTCCTGCAGTCACACCTTGTCCCCTCCCAGGGCAAAACTGATGTTGAAGGTTGGCCAGGAAGGAGACAGAACAATCAAACAGCTCAGGCTTTCGTTCCTCACTCACCTGGGACCGCAGCTTCTGAGCCTCCAATGATGTCCCAGGCTGTAGGCAACCACGTAACACACAGACTGGCTCAGCTGAGACAGGCAAAAAGAACACAGGAGATGGGGGCTATGATGTGGTGTGGAGGGGGGAGATGATAGAAGTGAATTGCATGGGCAGAGCCATGATGCCTGTGAAAGCAAAGTCTTCAGTGCTGCACCCCCCAGTAGAACCATGCTGGAGGCCACCAGAGTGGCTACAGGGGCACCAGGACAGCAGGCTGACATGCAGATAGCAGTAGCAGGCTGCAGAAGTCCAAGAGGTGTCAAGTGTAATCATGACCTTTATCACAGGCCTACTTGTGTGCCAAGTATGTGCAAAAAGAAGTAATAAAAAGAAGAAAACAAACACCAACACCAAGTCAAGACATGTAGCAGGCTGGTCTTAGCAAAGCCCCGCTGCTGTCCTCTCTCTCTTGCACTCTTCTATCATGGGCCAGCAGTGAAATAAAGGTTTAACACAGCCTTAGAGCCCCCAGCCCTTCACATCACCCTCTCCACCATGCTGAATCAGGGCCACAACACTGACAAATAACATCTGGGAAGCAGAAACTAATCCTTTTATGTTGCATAAATGGTATGAACTGTTTCTGGCAAGGCCGCATCTGTCCCTACCCCCTGCTTTTTCCCCACCAGGAGAACCTTTTATTATTACACACAGAAAGTCTGTACGAACTGCTCCCTGCAAATCACCTGCAAATGAACAGCCAAGAGCCTTGCAGCAACAAGACAATGAGTCATGGTTTCCTTTCAGCCATGCCCACAGCAATCTGCTTTTTGTCCCTGTCGTACAGGGCGTGTGTTGCTGTGCCCCATGCAAGGACCTTGTGCAGAGCTGAACAGAGGAATTGCAACAAAGGAAATGTTTTGTTCCCACAGACTAGAAATGGTCCTGATTTTTCAGACCTTTGTACCTAAGTGTGCTCCTGGCAAGGCTGGGACCAGGACTGGGGAGAGGATGGGAACAGGGGAGGGCAGGAGGGATGAAGGCGTGTCAGCACTGCATGAGAAGCAAACCCATCTCTTCGGTGCCCCGCTGCTTTGGCACTTGTGCCTGTCTCTGTGGACGGCAGGATCCCACCAATCTCCTCAGCAGCTGAACCAGAGCTGAAGGCACCACACGCTGGCAGCATGGCACAGGGAGGGAGGCACCCTCCAGAGCAAACATGGACACAGCTCCAGTGGAATCCTGCTGGCACCAATGGGCCCCAACTGCTCAAACAGCCCAGTAGGCAGCAGCAAGTGGTCCTGTGCACCACTGGCTCTGAGGAGCACAAACCTGGGGATGGAAATGCCCTGCCCCTCACTCTTCCTTTGCTATGTATGGGAGTAGCTTTCCAGAGGTGAGTTACTTCCTTCTTCTGTTACCTTCTACCATAGCAGATGGCACGATTGGGCTCCCCACTTGATAGCTGTGCTGAATGGCACATCATTGCTTTATGTTTCAAAGTGCTCACTGCATCCCCAAATCCTGTCAAACCAAGGAAACCGAACTACAGTTAATGAATATGTACTTAATATGACTTAATGCTGAATCATAGAATGGTTTAGGTTGGAAGGGGCCTTTAAGTTCATCTAACAGTGATGTCTGTGTGTTTAGCTTTTTAAGAGGGTATAAACAATAAAACCCACTGGTTTGTCATCACGGCATTCAGTAATTCAGTACTGTAAATATATGAATAGCATCTTTTTCCCATTCCTGGTTTCAAACCTGCTCCTTTCCTTCTCTAACTACTCTCTCCTTTTCATTAAATGGCACATGCAGAGAATCTGAAAAGGACACCTATGTGACATACAAGTGTTCTGGAGTATTCTTTGCCAAACAAACTGCCAGCAGAGGCTACAACAGCTAATGCAGGCAGCAGGGGCTCAATGGAGGACAGGTGGCAGAGGCCACTGGATTAGATCATACTCTAGTTACAAACAGAGCATCTCCGATTTCTAACTTCTACTTTAAATACACTCCTTTTCCTGGTTTCTAGACAGGAGAAAGCTAATACAGGAACCATCACTGAAATAAACAGCAGTTACCACATTCTGTCATAATTAAATATTTAAGATTATTTAAAAGCAAACTGTAACCTTTTACAGTTATGTGAAGTTATGTACAGTAATGTACAGTTATGCTCCTGTGAGGAGTAGGGACTTGGACCTGATGATCCCTGTGGGTCCCTTCCAACTCCAGATACACTATGATTCAATGTCAGTCTCACTCAAAGGCCACCCCGCCTGCAGAAGCCCCCAGCCTGTCTCTGTCAGGGTTCCTCTCTGCTGAAAGTCTGCACTTCCTAAGATGTGCTGAGGTGAGTTACTCAGCTGAGCTGGCTGTGTTGGGAGAGATGCTCACACACACACACACACACACATACACACACACAAGCCCACAAGCAAAGCCATGTGCCAAAGCACTGTCCTGCTGTGCAGTGTGGCCCCTGGGACCTGAGGAGAGAGCAAGGGCAGCAGGAAAGGAGAAACTGTTTAAGAGATATTCTTGTCTGAATTTGCTGAGTTGCTAAAATCAGTGTTTGATGGAGCAATAATGGCTTCCAACCAGGACCTAGGGGCCACAAAGGCCCCCAAGACCCCAGCAGAGGTATTAGCCAGACTTAGACATGAAATGTTTGTGTATCTGGAGCAGACAGATTGTGTGTGCTGCCATTAGATGTACTGTCTTAGCCAGAAGAGAGACATGAGGTAAGAACTTTCTTTCTCTACCGTTTTATCTGCCCTGTGCAGGATTGCCAGATTATGCAGAAACACCAAGCAGCAGACAGGGAAATGTTTGCATTGCATTTGCACTGTTTACAGAGAAAAGTAAAACATGTTCATTTTGATTGAATGTACTTATAACTGTGAGGCAGAACACACTCATGCATGGAAGGCAGCAGTAACAACTGAGTAATTTCCAAGTGCTGGTCCACAGCACCCTTTCACCATGGCCTGAGCTAGCCCCCAGGGCCTCAAGGGCAGCAGGAAAACTATGAGCTAACCCTGGTAAGGCCTGTCTTGCCCACGCCAATGCACTCACATTTACTCACTGACTTCAGGGAATAGGGCTCAGGCCCAGCAGGCATGTCAACATATCACTCCCAATGGTCCATGGATTTATTAAGGCAGCTTTGGTGAGTGCAAAGCTGTGCATACCTGTGAGGCTGGGAGTGATGGATCATTCTGGCTGGAAGAGGCCTCAGATGTCCTGCTGAGCGTGGCTGTTGCTCTCCCCACAGCCCTGTGGTCTCCAGGTTGTTTAAGCTCAGTGGGGTTCCTGGGGAGTCTTCCTGCATGCGTGGCTGTGTGACAAGGAGAAATAGCTCAATCTCAGTAACTTTACTGTTCCTGCACCATAAAAGGAGCTTGGTTCTTCTGATGGGTTTTGCAGTCAGGCAGATTTGCAAAGAAGCTTGCAGGTGGTTTAAAGTTGTGCATTTGCTATGTAAATCAATACTGGCAGCTATTTGCTTTGCATTGCAGATGCTGAAACACCTGAGGCTGTGAAGGCTCCCCAGGCAATGCAGAGGTCTGCCTCTGCTCCCTTCATCTCAACCGGGCTGGTAAGATCACCAGCAAGTTTTCACCTCCTGATAAGCACCAGTTTGTTCTCAGCAAAAACTCATTGCTCCAAGTGACCTGTACCCACAGAGCAGCTTGGCTTGTACCTGTCCACTACCCCCCTGACCAGCATGTCTGTGGGAAGAGCATTAGGCAACTAACCCCTTAACGCTGCAGATGGGATGGAGAGATCCAAGACCATTTGCAGAGTGCTGCCACAATGATGCATGGGGAGACACCTCTCCCTGGTGGGGATGCTGGTGCATGGGCCTCACACCCCAGCACTATGGCCAGCCTCAGCAGGCTTTGCTGGGAACACACAGGTCTGAACTCTGGGTCTGGGATCTCCTGGGCAATTCAATCTTTTTCTTCTTACCCCATTTGTTATCCCATCGCCGCTAGCTAAATGTGATGGAGAAGGAGACTGCATTCTGGTGGGCAGAAAGGATCTCAAAGCATCCAACCACTAAACACAGGAGAAAGGATGGTGCTATTAAACACCCAATTAATCTAGCTGATTGATTGCACTTTGTATTTCATTGGAATCCATGTGCTCTTCTGGGTCTCTGTCGGTAAATGAGGTAAAGACCCATCAAGCTTTAATGGTGTGGAAGAACTTTACAAGGTGGCTGTCTGAGAATGCAATAGTTAAAGTAAGTTAGACTCCAAATTTAACAGGGTTCTGAATAACAAACTATTCAGAGGTGGGTACCTTTGTGCGGGGAAGCAGCTTCATTTCAGTCAAATATAGTGGAGAAACAATGGAGCATGTTTCCTGTCACATTAGAAAGATTCCATAGCTTTTAATAAAGACAAAAAGAGGAGGAGTAGGTGAATATTTTAGAAGCTATTATTCAAATATCACAGTTTCAAATGGTATCTACAGTAACTTAAGACTAATTTTGAGGAGTAGCATCCATAACACAATGGACAAGCTACATGTCCAGTCACTCCTTGCAAGCTGGATGGCAGAGGGAATATTTGGAGGCCCTGGATGGTACAATGGGCTCAGCCATCCCAGGCTTCAATGCCTTTCTGAATAACACAGTGTGCTTGCAACTCCATCAGCAGAGTGAGGACTGGAGGGACTTTGGATTAAAATTGGAAGGCAGGCAAAAGACGGGAGGAGATGCTTTGACTAAGCTTCCCTGGCAAACCAGTGCCAACAAATAAATCCCAACCTTCTGATCCCCAGGAGCAGGCAAGCACCCAGTACTGCAGCACAACACCACTGCAGCCTGGGGCTTTGCTTGCAGCCTGCACAGAAGAGGAGGAGGCAGGGGAATGTCACTCATGTCCTACATCCCTCATCAACCCAACACAGATCACTTCAACTTACAGAAGCTGGTGACAGCATTAATATGCAAAGATCTGCCAGGAGAACATGAAAGGGTGAGAAGTGGGGTTTCTACACTGCTAAGAAGGTGTTCCAGCATAAAGGGGAAGAAACAAAGAAACAAATAAAGACAAGGAAACAAAAATGCAGACTTCCGCACATGACAGTTTGTGCTGGTTTTGGCCTTGATAATTTTCTTCACACAGTAGCTAGTATGGGGCTGTGCTCCGGATTTCTGCTGGAAACAGTGTTGAGAGTTCAGGAATGGTTAAACCATGATACATCCTATTGAGCTTAGAGTCCCTGTTATCAGATGTGATAGCTGGATGAGAACAAATGGGAGATTGCCCTGAACTGAATGAGGTTTTAACTCACTCAGCAGTGCAGCTATCTTCCTGGTTTCACACCATTCTCTCAAAATCCACCTGCATGGCACACTGCTGCAAAGCTGCAGCGAGACCCCACAAGACTGCTCTGGGACGACAGAGGGCAAACCCAGCCACCACCATGCCCCAGGCTGCCTCACCAGGAGAAATGTCTTGTCCCTGTGCAGTGCCTCAGCCCTATCTGCTCTCCTTGGCAGAGGCAGCCTTCATATCCCCTTGGGCAGGCTTCTTGCCCACTCTCTGCTGTGTGAAACCTTTGGCACATGCTGGTTTTCTCTCCTGGGAAGCTCCCAACTGAATGAACCCCAAGACTGAGTGGGAACAAGCCTGAACAGACAAAAGTTCACACTGAAGCAAGTCAGTGGCTGGGACACCACCTGGTTCACAACTGCCCTGACCATGTTGTCTTTCCCACCTGCAGAGCCTCCCTGCTCCTCTGCTGTTAAGAGAGGTCTTAGACATCTTTAGGGCACCCCAGCAGGGTTTGGTGGTAGCCTAGGTTTTGGAGTAAGCATGGAGGTGCTAATATCAGTCCTGCTAAATCTGATCTGGAGACAGAAGGAGATCACTGTCACAGCTCCTTTGCAAGTCCAGCTGGAGACCAGAGAAGATTGCTGTCTGGAGGAAAAGAAACCATTTGCTCTTCATCTGTACCACTAATGACAACAGAAACTAGATTTATTCTTACCTTCCTCTGAGTGTAGACAGCCTTCTGAAACCTTCCAAGCAGACACCTCTTCTTGTGGCTGTCACTGGCGCAAGCTTCACTGTGCCTGCAAAACACATCATTGTAAAACTCATTTCTTCTCCTGCCTCATTTGTGCAGGAGGCTGGGATTGCTGCTAAGGACTAACACAGGGGCCTCTGAGGACACTGCCAATGCAGCACAGCTAGAGGCTTTTCTTCAGCTACCAAGAAATGCATTTCTCAAGCCCAGCGGTGTATGGGACATTACCCCAAATGAGAATTTCTGCAAGGTACAGTGCTTTGAGCATTGGAGGACCTCCAGGTTGAGCTGGAATAAAATCTCACCCTGGCTGAAAAGCACAAGTGCTTGGACTCACTCAGCAACAAAGGAAATCTCTATGGCCACCCAGGGAGAAGGGAAATGACTTTGCGGGGTTCCTGGCTCTCCCTCTGCCCAGTCACACCATCCAGCTCACAGAGACTGCAGCAAATTCATCCTCACTTTTAGAGGGCTTCTCTATCTGGAGGCAAGAGGCTGAACAAAGCCTGCCTGCAAATGCCATACAACAGCCAGAGGAAGGGATAAGGTGGGCAAGGATCAGCAGTCCCATAAGGCTGAACTGCCCTGAACCAGCAGCGCTGGGTTGCAAGTGCTGGGCTGTTCCCATCACCCCTTGGTCCATGCTGTGGGCGTGACTGCTCCTCCTTATGGTATTGTCCTCACTGTTACACTCCTGATCCTTACCCCTAACTGTGCTCCATCCTACTCCTGCTGCATGGAGACAACAGCCTCTCTGTGGATGAGCAACAGTGGTTCCTACCACTGCCCTCCCTTTGCTGGAAGGAGCCAGAACTATACCTTTCCCCAAAACCCCTTTACAACACGGCATCCACACAATCTGCAGTGTGCTCACCCCACATGACTGTGTGTCAGCAGACATCACTGCTGTGTACCATCCATGCTCTTAAGTTTCTTCACTTCCTTCTGGACCTAAATATGAAGGAAACAATAGACAAATTTAGGACACTTGATGTAAAACTAGAAGCTTTCTGGTTAGAGAAGGGCACTGACAACACAGTCAGAAGAGGAGAAAATGGGAGGAAATGAGCTTGCCCAGAAAGATTTTGTGCTCCCTTGCTATGCTTGTGTGGTCCCACTGTGCCCATATGGAGGTCTCAATCAACAGCTACTTTTCCTCTTAGGTAAGTCCTGACCCACACTGGCAGTACACTTCCCCATCATGTGGTCAACAAAGAGTCCTCCAGATGCGCAAGAGAGGGAGAATCTGTCCTAAAGTTCATACGGTCCTTGACATCTTCTGACTGGAAAGCACTGATTGTTGAGCAGAAAACAAAGGGGGTCTACTGGGAAGCAAAGGGCTACCTACTAACTTAGTTATTTCTCTCCATGCACAGAAACCAGGACATTAGAAGCAAAAGCCCCTTATCCTTATGTCACAAAGAAGCAGAAGAGTCTATTTTCCTCGTTCCCACACAACCTAGCCTGAAAAAGAGCAAGGGGTGACTTTTTAACTTCCTTAACAACGCAAAACCTAAGGAAGGGATGAGTTGTACAGAATCCAGAAGAGTTGTACAGAAGAAGAGATTGCAAAGAGTCAAATTTGCTGATAATACACTACTTGCAAAACAAGCTTCTGCTATTCTGCTCTTGACACAGTGTCTGTTGCCTACTAGGGCAATCATACCCAAGTGTAATTGTCTAACAATTGTTCCGCACTGAGAAAATAGTTCTGATTACAGGCATTAACACGTTTAGGCATTAAGCTTCCTCACTGTAATTACCCTTGAGCTTAGTCTCACAAATGAATTAATGTGCTGATCGCTTGGACTAATAGAACCAGCAAAAGGATGATGAATTGCTTCCAAATCAGATAAAATCACGCGTGACATCATTTAATTAATTTCAGGGCTTGGAGTGAGGAGAAAGGGGGTCAGCACGATGCTGAGACGAAATGTATCTCTCCCTTCATGATTTCTTTGGAGACAGAAAGACGCAAACAGGGGAGGATGGGGATGGGGAGAGGGAAGATGCACACCAGGTGTGAAAGGGGTTGCTGGAGATGGGGCTTTATCATTTCTCTGTATGAGCATGCAGCAGCATGACCGATGCGGTACAGCTGACACAGGTGCAGTGGATGGATTTCTGGGTATAAACAGATGCGCTGCTCACCTTGTTCTGATTTTGAGTCATTCTCCAAGCACCAGGGCCCATGTGTAAACTCTCCTCCTCCCCCAAGCAGAGAGGTGGCTCTCAGCCTTCCCCAGGGTCACAGTTCCCCCATGCGACCTGAATGACTGAGGGTGGCACTGGCAAAAAACCACTGTCCTTTGTGCTGTTTCTGGCCCCGGATCATTTGCCAGGCTGTCAGCACAAGGCTACCATCAGCCAGGAGCTTGGCTGGCCATTACTACTGCAAGCAGATAGACTGTTACTCTCCTTGACTTCTCCCCTTGACAGTATTTGTTTTAGAAAGGAACAAAAGGGGTCGATGGAAAGGACATGGCAAGGCACTGGGCTGCTGCTGCTAAGTACAGACTCTCTCAAATTAAAGCTTCCCCTCGGATGGCTGCCCACCTGTAAAATAAAATGGCATCATAGAAGGAGTTTGTACCTGACAGGGTTACAGGCAGAGCTGTTACCTTGCAGCCCAGCAGATAGCAATCCATCACCTATTTCAGATGTTGCATCACACAGATATCCTACACAAAAAGCCACCAAGAGAGAAGGGCTTGTAAATCAAAGGTCTCCATTACAGCTTACACTAGCAGAGCAGCTTTTTACATACACATCTGGGGATATGGCCTTCACAAAGACACACAGTCCTGCACTTATGCCAGTTGAAACATATGTTAGCAGCACACACACACGCGCATATACGTGTACACAGACACACATCTGCTGCCTACAGACAAACAGGTCCTAATCTCTCCTAAGTGTAGCAGTAAATGTTAACATAAAACGCATGTGCATGGATGCACACAGATTATAACAATACGCAGCCAAAACATATAACCCTGGGCCTGATGACAAGGAGTCTCATCACTGCTGATTTCAGCAGGAGTTGCATAGGGCCCCCAATATTTTGCTGCCTGTTTTGATCTATATTTGATTCAGCTGAATTTTGAAGCAGTGGAGGGAAGGAGGTGATGAGACCTGTGAAAGCTAAAGTTGAAGATAAGAAACTTTTCATTCTCGAAAGTGTGAACAGTCAGCACACTTTATCGCAGAGCCTGACTGCCCCTCTGACAGCAAGGGAGAGGAAACAGGAATCCAATTCCCTTTTGTTGCTGAGAACGATAAACTCTGGAGCCTCCCTGCGACAAGACTGTTTCTTGGGCTCTGCCAGAGATCACAGGTCCAGCAGCCCCATATCAACACCCTCTGGCAGCATTTGTCATTGTCTTGGATATTTTAATTCATCCAGTCACCCTGAGGACAGTGCAGCTTATGACTCCATTTGTTTGATGCAGCCTTACAATAAATCCGGTTAGTGGAGCAGAGAGTGCAGGTTACAGTCACAGGGATATAATATAGATTCCCTGTTTCCAGAACCTGATCTTGGCAAGGCATCAGGCATCTCCTGAGATGGCAATAGCTCTATTTGCCCTATTGTACAAATGATAACCAGCACACAACAGCAAAGAGCACTAGTAGCCAAGCACTAACTTCCACACATGCGACGAGTTCGAAGGTCCCGATTTTCCTTTCCTAGTGGTGATCTACGCATATTACTGCAGCCTCACCACTGGCACCTTCACAAAGAGACAGAGATGAAGCTGGTCCTGGAGAACACCCAACTGTCCCTGCCTTGTCCATCCAGCATATCACAGAGATGCCAGTTCTGTTAGCTCTGGATGTGCTGAGATGCAACTCTCACTCTGCTCTTGGTAAGAGTAGCTCATCACACTTGTCTTTCCCCCATGCTAATGAACACATGGTGCACATGCTAGGGCCCAGTTTCTTTTAAAAACAAAACCAAAGAAACACTAGATCCAAATGGTGCCACATGTTCACATAATTGGCACTGACATCTTTTGGAAGTGTGACCATGCATTGCTGGAGAAGAAGCTCTGCACTTCATGGGCAAGCCAGCTTTAGGGATGCAGAGAGACTGAAAGGGAAGCAACAAAGTGGTGGTTGAGAACTGACTTTTAAGGGAGCATAACCCTCCTGTCAAGACGGGATGAAATTAGAACCTGTGGGATTTATACATCTGAGCATCAAGGGGATCTGGGGCTTTTCCTGCACTTCAGTTCTCCATGCGTAAAGAAGTAGGAATAAAATAATCCCCTGTCCCTGAGGGATGCTCTGTGTGGAGAGGTTTATGAAATGCTCACAAACTGTGCTTCAGGGTGCTCTTGTCAGCATCTTGCAGGGGCTTCTTGGCAGCACGACAATGTCACGGCACTCTGTAAGTGCAAGAGAGGGATTTGCTTTTACAGTATAACGTTTGCCAAACAATTAAGGTGAAGAGCAATACTTTAAGTATTAAACAGACAGAGTAAAAGGAAATGTTTAAAAGGCACACAGGTTGGGTGGGTTTTTATGAGTACAGATGTTGCTTTGCATGTTATGGTAAGAATTCTTGCCTTTGCTGATCATAAGCTTCAATTTAAACTGCGCAATTATTACCAGGAACTTTCTTCTTCTCCCATTATGTATTACCTGCACCTAAGAGATCCAGAATTGAAAGGATCTATGCTTTCCTAATTTAGCAGTTGTTTGTAGGACTTGCTCTGTGTGTTTCTTATTTTACTTTTGTCATAATTTAACATAGTCTGAGAGATTAAAAAAGATACATAAAATGCATTATGCTCTTATTGCCCAGTGTCTTTGAAATCTGCATCAAACTCACGAATGATAGGGAAAGACAGGAAATCACATTGTACTCCACATACCTTTTTCCGTTTCCACAGGACTCCTTTAATCACTTCCCAGCCAGAATGTAAGGTACTGGAGACAACTTCCTCTGACCTCTGCTGTTATCCAGCCCACAAATATCAAATGGAAGGCATCACAGAAGATGCCATGGAGCAAAAGCAGCCAGTCCCTTGCCACATGGATACTCCTTTCCTGTACTCTTCCCAAAGCCCATTGCAGGTGGGGTATTTCCTGCACCTCCTTGTTTCAGGAATATAAAACCAAAACAGGCAGTGATCTTTGAGGCCCTGGTGCTGACCCCAAACCAAGACACCACATAGTTTCCATAACATCCTCATAGGCAAGCCCAGAGAGTGCATGCTGGACAAGCAGACAGTGACAGGGACTGAGAGCTGGCTGAATGGCAGGTCTCAGAGAGTTGTGATCAGTAGTGCAGTCTGGTTGGAGACCTGCAGCTAGCAGTGCCCCCCAAGGGTCAATACTGGGTCCAGTCTTGTTTAACTTATTCATCAATGACTTAAGAGATTCTCCTCAGCAAGTCTGCTGATGATATGAAACTGTGAGGAGTGGCTGATAGTCCAGAGTGCTGTGCTGCCATCCAGAAGGATCTAGAGAGGCTGGGGAGATGAGCAAAGAGGAACCTTTTGAAATTCAGCAAAGGCAACTGCAGGAATTGCCTGTAGTCACCTGGAGTACTGTGTCCAGTCCTGGGCTCCCCAGTATAAGAGACACGGAACTCCTGGAGCAAGTCCAGCAAAGGACTATCAGAATGAAAAAGGGTCTGGAGCATCATTCCTATTAAACTAACTTCCCAAGATAAAACACAGGCTTTGGCACTACCACCAAATACAATTGCTGGGGTGGGTGAGGTGCTGGACCTACCATGAAAGAAATATATGACTTGGACCTAGTCTTTGGCTCAGATCATATGGGAGGGCAGTAATCTGGATTGTTAGTTAATCTGGATTTGGAGTCATGTCCTAAACCATCCTGAGACCTGGGGATTGTGTGCAAGCCCTGCCTTAGGAAGTCTAGGAGGAAATGCCCCCAAAACACAAGAAAGCCCCTGGGGCTGGAGCCACACTGAATGTCAGGTCCTATCCTTGCAAACATTACAGACAGTGTTTGCATTTTTGCATGTGGTATGTTAATATTCATGTATTTATACGCTGCCAGCCTTGGGAGCAAGCAAATGTCCTCTAACTGCGCCTTCAGCCTGGTCAAGGTAACCGACCTTTTTCATTAAGTGCTTCCAAATTTCCAATCTACCCATGGATGTAAAAAATCTGTGCTAATTACAAGCCTGTCAGGAGGCCAAAAGTGCAGCGGGGAGATGGGGGGGTGCTGAGCTTTATTTAAAGGCACAGCATCAACCTCAATGGAGTTTTTGGCTTGCATTAACACAGTGTCCAGGGCTCTGTTATTCAGTAGGGTTATTTTAAAATGGAGCCAAAAATCTGGGAGTGCCTGAGGTATTGGGAGCTGCCACTGACTCAAATGCCAAGGTGAAGCTCCTTGAGCCACTCTCTCCATGGCTCCCTCTGATATTTGTTCCAGTCCACTCTGCATGTTGAACATCTGGTACCCTTGTGTCTGGTTTAATAACATCCCAAACTATGGGTGTGTAACACTTACGAATACTGCTTAACACATAATGGCTTATTAATGTAACACATACCATAGAAGAAGTGATATGAGCTCTTCCACTTTCATATCCTTTGCAATAAAGTACATTGTGAAACTCACTGACCTTTTTTCTCCCCCCCCCCCCTCTTTTTTTCTTTAAACTTCCCTGGCATTATGTAGAAAAAAGCCATCAGTGTGAAGTGGAATATAATGCAGTTTATTACCGTTAACAAGGGGATGGCCTATAACTCTAAGGAGACAAAGCCTCAAGTGAGCTATGAAGGTCATTTTCTTGCATCCAGAAAGAAAATGTAATACTGGCTCTGTCATGCTTCCCATTTCAGAGACAATGGGGGCTGCTTTCAGTTTTATGGCAATAAATAGTAAAAAAGAAGGTTTTTTCTTTCAGATAGAATTCCATACTGTCAGTCCTCCCCACTTTGGAGGGACTGAGGGTGAGTATCTGTCTGGATTTTCCAATGTTATTTATACTCCTCTGGACTTGATGGTTGGTTTGTTCCTGAATCTTTAGGAGACACAAAGCCTCAACTGCATACCCAACCACTGCTTCTGGGAATTCTGCTGGGAATACCCAGACATTCCAGTGGGTAAATGCTGAAACAGCAAACTCACAGACTTGACCATTACTAGGGTTACCTCAAGAGCTTTCCAATGATCTGTTGTTTCAGTCTGAGGAAACCAGGCCTTCCAGTGTTCCCTCTTCCCTGCTTCATGCAGCTGTGAACCTTAGAGCAAGGTAAGAAGATGGCAATGCTGTGCTTAAGCCAGTGTGGCATCAACTGGTCACTGGAGAGACCAGGGTGTAGATTATATACTAGAGAAATGTACAAGGCTGAAGAAAACAGTTCAAGCCTTAGGTCATGAATATAAATCTCCTTTCCAGCTGTTACCCTATCAAAGGCAGGCCAGAGCCGTGCTCCAGCAAGCACTGAAAAACAGCACTGATGCTGCTCGCTCGAAACACAGCTTTCCTTTTTGGCCCTGGAACACTCCAGCTGCAGCTCTCGGGACAGAGATAACTGGGATGTTACGGGGATCAGATACATTATCCCATACTCCATTCCCTGGTGCACCTCTCTACAATCCCCAGAAAGCCTGGGGGAGGGAAGATGGGTTGTACCTTCCTTTTCCTCAGTCCTCAGAGGTTTTTATTTTGGCCATGCTAAATGGCCCAGGTTTTGTGCTCTACAGCTGTGGTAATTCACAACATTTTCCTTGCATTTCAAAAGGAGTATCTTCCTTGAGTGAGATGATGGAGCAAAGTAAAACTTAAGTGTTTTCTCTCACATCACCATCTTCCTTTTCAGTTGCAAATGGTGTCAGAAAGTGTTGTGAAATTACCAGCAGCTATTCTACTTTCAAAAAGATGACAATGAAACACTGCTGATTAAGAAGCTCACGGTCTCCTTATTTGGGGTAGGAAGATAAGGGGCACATAAAATAACCAGTGGCCACTTCAGGCCTGCAAGAGAAAAGCACACAGCAAACAACAAATGCTGAAGGGCATGCTGGGTCCAAAAGGAAGAGGAGGCTGATGGTGAGCAAGCAAGCATGCAAGCAGTGAGCTCCGCCTGCACGCACAAAGGAGCCTGCAGGGAACTGGCACTGAACATACTGTGTATTCACAGCTAAATAACTCTCCTAGGTTCTGATCTTGCTGCTAATGCAGCAGAAAATAAGTGGTCTTTGAGGTTCATAAATTGTCTTGACCCCACTTAAGTCAACAGAAGGATGCTGATGCAGACAGGTAGAGGATCTGACCCTATCCGTCTGCTCTAGATACTACCCAAATACCTGAATATCAATTTCTTATCACTAACTAGTTCATCACTAACTGATGAACATTTAACAGCTTTGCCAAACACTGCAATTTATCTTTTCTACTTGAAGTGTCAAGTATCACCTTAGCAATGCACAAACAACAAACCCAGGGAGCATCCTCAAGACTGGTATTTACTGATGCAAAGAAAACACTGGATTTTGTGAATTCCAATCCTGAATTTTGATGCTAGCTTTCAAAACAAGCTTGGCACGTACTCCCATCCACCATTCCACTCAGCAAGTTGTACAAGAGTAACCTGGGGTTTTTTCCCAGGGGAGAAGGAAGATAACCACACTGTCCATTCCAAGCTGGGAAAGACAAGATGTTTTGGAAGAACCAGTCCTTCTATCACAATAATCACGGCCAGTGCTACAAGACACAGAGGTGTGTGATTGGGCTAACATCACAGAATCACTAGGTTGGAAAAGACCTAGTCATTACAGACCTGAACAAGCTACAACAGAAATTGTGGTAGGTCAGCATTTCTGTGCCTTCCCAGAAGACCTAATCCAGTGAATATGAGGTTCAGCTAATTCTTCTTGTGGGAGGGTTGGCAAGAGGCAAGACTCAGCTCCAGCCTCCAAATGACACCCCCAGTACATCCCAGCTTACCAACCTAGAGCTGTAAAACAGTGTTATTTGGATGAGTGTATCTGAGGAGAATAACGCTCCCAGTAGTACTAATGGTCAAGAGGCTTGGACAAAAGCTAGTCCCACTGCAGGCAACAGAAGGACTCAAGAAATGCAAGCAGTAGAAAGCTCTATCAAATCCAAATCTTTGACCATTCTTTCCCTGGTTGGCCATATCCTTTCACCCATGCTATGCTGAGTCCAGGTTGGCCTGAAGAGTGACGAGAAAATGCAAGAGAAACTCCTTTAGTTTTGCAAGTAACAAGCAACACTGTCATTGAGTAAAAAAGGACAATTGTGTTCCTGGTAAATGTAGACCCTCTCTTCTTTCAAAAAACCGCTATGTCTTCTTAGGTGTTCTCCAGGTTTCACTGCTCTGTGCCAGTGCAGGCTAGGATCTAATCTTGCAGCAACTTAATATAGCAAAAAATGCTTTTCCTGTAAGATATTGCTAATTTTGGGTCCTAATCTGCCACTGCTCTGAGACACAGGAAAGACTTCCAGTACAAAGTAACAACACTAATACTAACTTTCTTGATGTATCAAAAGTATCTATTCCATATGCTTACTATTATGTGCTAACATACAGTAATTCTTATGCTTTTTCTATACTCACCCTTCTATCTCCCTGAAGTGTTGATATGGTACTGAAAACTTGTTCTCTTTCTCTCAATTCTCCTTCTTCCTTAGTCAAGAACTGAACTGATGGCCTTTGGAGATAAACAGGGACATTTTGGCTACAAATCTGAAGAGAAAAGACAACAGTTATTATCCCAGCTTCACACACAGCTAGCCCTATGAATGCTGACTGGCTCAGCCCCTCAGTGCTTTTCATTTTAATTCCTTTAAATTACTGCAAAGCAACCCTGCAAATTGTCTGATGCCAAGTGCCTCCCTTTCCTCCTATGGTTCTCCAAGGAGAGAAGAATTGGGACTATTGCTCTGAGCACAGATACCAGTGCTCCTTGGTTCATGACAGGTTGTTGGTATGTTCCCTTCCCGCAAAAGAAGCCAAACAAATCCAGAGAGCAACTGTATTTACACTTCTGTTACCTGTTTGCAGAGCAAAGAGCAATTAAGCTTCGTCATCACCCTTTTCAACTGACCACCCTCTTGATTTCCACAAATTAAATGTAGCTGCACATATCGGAGGTGTGGGGAATCCATCTCCCCTTGCTGGTCTTGTAGTGGCCCAGTTCCTGGCACCAACCTGGGGTGTCTGCTACAGGGCACTGGAGCAGCACTCTAGGATCAAGAACCAGTCTCCAAAGGTGTGGGGATGCAATGACTTTAGGTCTGTGTGGCACAGGATGAGGTGACAGCGCAGTGTAAGCCAAAGCCCAGTCTTTAGTAATAGTGCACTTCCTAGAGCCTTTGCCTAAGACCTCAGCAGCTATCTAATAGGCATTTTATGCACAACTGTAATTTCTTTTTCATCTTATCTCTTTGGAAGCTTTTCAAACATGTGGGATTCTGCAGCCATATATAGATTTTACTGGGTCCTCAAGGGAAATGTCTCACATCAAAACAGCAGAATTACTGTTTAACATCAAGGAAGGAAAGTAAACACCAAAACATTCAGGTAAAATGCCCATGCAGGTGCAAGCGCAGATGATAGTAAGTACAGTGAGAGGAGACACAGACAGAGGAGCGGGGTCATGGAAGGATGGTATCTGAAGGATATTCACTGCTGAGACTTACTGCTCCTGACGAAGCAGCACTGAAACATCAAGTGCTGCGATCTCCTCCACTTACCATTGCACCCCACTGCTTTCCTTGAGCAACTCCAGAAGAGCTGTGGGGGCTCTGGGCAGATTTCCTGCCCTACTTGCAACATCCGGAAGGTTACAGTTGGCAGCTGAGGGTTTGGGGTTTTTTCTTCTTTCTCCCTAGATCTTTAGCCATCATCTGTGAGGTACAGAGCAGCTAGTATTTAAATATGTAAGAGCACCTCATTTTCACGTTAGCTATCTGAGAGTGATGCCCCAGTGCTGTAAATCCAGCTTTATTTACTTACACACGGCACTTCCCCAACTACTACTATTCTGAACCACCCAAATCTGTCAGTCTAATGGAGATATATGGACAGTAAAAACATGCACTGGGAAACTACTGGCAGATTGTACAAAATGATCAGATTTAATCAGCTGATAAATTATTCACTCCAATTGAGTCAAACATACTATTTGAGTCTATTTATGGATGTCCGATTAGTGCAAGTAATTTTCCGTCACTTTATTATGTTTGCTAATACATTATGAAAACCATGTTGTGATAATAGCCTTACTTAAGTCATTTTGTTGCATGAGCATACACTAGAAAGCTCATTCCACCCAAGGCCAGGGACACGTTCCAGTGGGCTTCAGTTTAGTTACACACTGGTATGCAATTTCCAAGGGCTTCTGCAAAAAGTGAAGTTGCCAGCAGAGTGGGGATTTCATTTAAGGAAAGCCATTAAACTGCCAAGCTATCTAAGTGGCATCACACTATTTTCAGACACAACTGCCATTGCAACAAAGTGCAGGAAGAGGGCTGAGCTGGCTGCTCCCCAGACCTTGATGAATGTCTCTGGTGGCTGGACGGGGGACGTAGCAGTAAATTGGATCACGTCATCGAGAGTTTGTGCAGTAGCACAAGGATGCAAGATGTAGTACCAGCACTTAATGCAGCAGAATGCCAAATCAAGCCCTTGAGGCCATGGGCAGACCTTGGAGTCAAAGGAGAGCATTTACAGAACGTCATGTTCGACCTCTCAAATGAGAGTGGCTCGAACATTTCATCCCGTTCAAGTTTCATTAGCCTGTACTGAGGGAATCTATAAACAACTGCATGCAGATATAAAAAGCAGCAACCACAGCAGCATGATGGAGAAAAACCTTGACTCCATCATGTCGCCCTCTAATGCCCACCATTTGTCTCAAAGCAAGGCTTGCATCCCAGAAGGCCACATATGTTTTTTCCTGGCTTTGGTGTAGGTTCAAGGGAGTACAATAGCACTTGGCATGTCTGCAGAGCCCCAGTTACTCTGCCCCGGGCAGAGATGCATTTTTGGACAAGACCAAGCAGGAAAGAAGCTAGAACTAAAAAAGAGCTGGATGGCACAGGCTGCCACCAAGCCCATCCCACTGTACGGTACTGAGTGAGGCAATCTCAGTATTCATCTCAATAACCCATGTCTATAGGCCAACTGCAGCAGAGTCCCCTGCCACCAGTCTAACTCTTCTCTGCCCTCCCGGTCTCCTCCCCACAGCACATAGCCCCTGGCTCAGCCCCTGTACACTACATACTGCCTTTTTATTTTACACAAGGAGCTGGTCTCCCTTTCCTGCAGCCCATGGAAAACACTGGCTACTGAAACTGCAAGAGCTGCACTTAGAAGCAGCATACATGAAAGCAACAAGAGTAAGCAAAAGACGAGAAGCTTGACTTCAGCCTGCCCCAGGTCAGTGTCACAGTGGTTACTTCCCTGTCGTAGGGCAGGGTGAAGTTCTGCTAACAAGGCAGTGCAGAGTTTACCCATTTTTCATCTCTGCCAGGAAAGTCAGGGAGGTGAATCCATCCAAGTTTTAACCTTGCAGTGACCATACGGTACTGAAAAGCCTGTGCAAGACTGGGTTGAGACCCAAGCAGGGAAGGGCAGTGAGGTCCTCGTCCTCATCCTAGGGCCAGCTGGAGGCACTGTCACAACCTGAACACTCCAATTTCTAGTCAGTTTTTTGGCATTGTTTCTTTTTTTAGCAGTTTCCTCTTCTTTCTTTATTCTTTGTGGTTTGCAAAGTAGATGGATCCAGCTGTGCTGCACAGCTGCCCAATCACCCATAGGGCAGATGTGGCTGGTAGTGCTTCAGGTAGACAGAACTCTCCTCTCCCAGCTACATCACTGCTGTAGGCCCTGTGCTTGGGTTTTAGTAATTGAGAAAGGTACCAGACTGACAGATGCCCTTTTCAGACCCTCGGGGAAACCCATGCTCCCACAAACAGTTCATCTACCAGGAACCAACCTGCAAATGGTGAGAGGTAGATCAGCTCCCATTTGAGAAACACAGACAAAAGAGTGTACAGCCCTATGGCTAATGGAGGGGGAGCTTCACACTCACCCCTGCATTGTCTCCAGCCACCACTGCTAGCTGCAAACAGCCCAGGGTGCCTGGAAAGGTGATCTCCCAGCTACCTTGCTGCCCCCTTGGCCACAGGGCAGGTCCAAGTCCCTCTCTCAGCATCATGCAAATGCCATTAAAGGAAGAAGGAGGCACTGGGAGTAAGGAGGCAGGGGGGAACTTTTTGTTAAGACTGTGGAAATTTTCAGTAAAATGAAAACAAATTGCTCTAAGTAAACCATTTGTCACAGTCTGATTACTCTGCTGCCACTATGGGAACACCAATTTGTCATGCGAGATCAGGATAACAGCAGGCTGACTGTACGAAATGGCACTCTGCCTTCTGGCTGTTTTGTCTGCAGCCGGTAAGGACAGCAGGGATCTCCCACAGATCCTTCCCAGTGCCCCATCCCTCCTGATGGCACGGGCACACACTTGGGCCCCTGCAGCCAGCACTGCACTGCTGACAGACCCCTACTTCCCAGCAAGTACCTCTATCTCCTGGTACTGCAACCCCACCTCAGACCTGTCCAATATGCTGTTTTACCTCGTTATCCTGGCATGTCTACCTAGGTGTCCATGGTAGGGATTACTTCTTGCACTAGCTATTGGCATAATACTACCTTGCACTTGCTGGCCCAGTTCCGACCTACATTTCCCTCTCATTGTTGGTACCTGAAGAGATTCAATAATTTGTAGGTGGAACAATTAAAATAAAGCAAATACACAAAGAGAAAACGAAAAATGCTGTGAGATTCACAATTAAATTGATGCTTAAAGGAGAATTAATGCAAGGGAGCAAGGAACAAAGATTAGCAAAAATGCATAACGCATGAGAAAACAGCAGAAGAAATCATAAGTCCAAGAATTAACTCCTTCAGCTTCACTGTCCATAGCTAATAAACAGCTGTTGGAGTCTCCTCTGCTTGTGTCCCTCTGGAATTATGCAGCAGTTTGTAATGCTGAAACAAAATAATTATGTCCAGTCCAAATAAAAATATCTTTCAACAAGAAAACACTTCAAATGTCATTTTAGGTAAAATGCTCCAACGCAAAATCCTTCACCTCATTTCCAGGTTATTGATCTTTTTTCTAAACCCCTTCTCTTTTTAAATTGGTAAGTCAACACTGAAATAAAGAAATGCTTTCTGAAAGGAAAGCAAAACATCAAACACGTTTTGTTTGCAAACCACAGGAATGAACTGAGAATTTCCTATTTCTTTAACAAATAAAAAGAGGAAAATCAGAAAGATTTGAAGTTTCAGCACTTTTCCATTCACATTTTGGGGTTATTAGAGCTTGCTGGATCCCCACTGAATCATAGAATGGTTTGGGTTGGAAAGGACCTTAAGATTATTCAGTTCCAACCCCCTGCCATGGGCAGGGATACCTCACCCTAGACCATGTTGCCAAAGGCTCTGTCCAGCCTGGCCTTGAAAACTGCCGGGGTGGAGCATTCACCACCTCTTTGGGCACCCTGTGCCAGTGCTTCACCACCCCCACAGTCAAAAACTTCTTTCCTGTATCTAACCTGAACTTCCCCTGTTTCAGTCTGAACCCATCATCCCCTTGCCCTATCACAACAGCCTCTGATGGAGAGTCTCTCTCCACTATCCAACCAGTACACGATGTCAGTTCTCTTCCATTTCTGATACATTCACTATTTGTCAAGTGCTTTTCCTACTGCTACTCTGGGCAGTCTCTTGCCAGCAACAGGCAGGACCTGCCACCCATCAGCACCCTTCTTACCCACAGCTGATGCAGAGTCCTGGTCCAAGGCCGTATTTAAAAGCTGCAAAAGCTGGGAGAAAGAGGTGAGGAGGGATACTATTAAAAAAAAAAAATACAAGGGAATGGGAATCTTTCATACCAAGAAAAGGCAGAATGTTCCCAAAATTATATAGATGCCTCCTCATTCTCACACATGGCACCCAGAGCCCCCAGGAATGGCACTGAGTCTGCAACCACAGTGATCCATTCTGCCACACAGGTCCCCACAACACTGAGCCACCAGGCTGGCAAGATGAAGCATTTAATGGAAACTTGCTCAATGCAGAGACTGGTGGCACTTGTCATAGTGGAAAATACCCTAGTGAAGATAAAGACATGCTCTGTACACTGAGATCACACCTCTGGGAAACAAACAGAACAGGAGTTTTAAGTCTTGGTTTTCCTCCTGTGCATGGTTGACAGGAACAAAGGCACCTCAGATTGGGTACCTTAAAATACACAAACTCTTCACAGGGCTATCATGGAGATGCTGTACAGAGCTGAGGAGGTCTAGAGGGAGGTAAGACTCTTAGGGCAGTGCCAAACCATGAGTATGACTTACTGCAGAGCTGTGGTGCGGAGCAGCATGCTGCAGTGTGTGGCACTGCATCAGCACCAGGCTTAGCCAGCACAACAGCTACCTGCAGAAACAGACACACAAAAGTAAGAGTTCCCAGAGCTGTACCCAAAACATTCAACTAGACTCTGCTAAGGGTGAGGACGTCCAGCCCAGCAGGACTGGGAACGTTATACTGAGTATGAAGCACAAGGGTGGGAAGTCTGAGACTGAACAGAGAGCAGAGATGAGGCAGCATTCCCTTAGAGAACCAGTGATGACACGGGACTTTCATGTCAGACTGCTGTTTGACACAACACACACACACATGCACAAGTGAGATATACAGCTAATTAGGCATGCCATAGGGCTCTGCCATAGCAAGAATATAGCTGATATTCTTGCATGGGATGTAATTCCTCCTGCAACGTTCTGGATTCAAGGCAGGAATTATGGGCATAGTACATTTATCTAAGGACTTCCAGGGGCTGTAAACATCAGCATTATCTTTAGTAAGGATAGCAGTAAGATTTAAATTCTTAACTTGTTCTAGCAAAAACCTGATAGCAGCTCTAGTGTAAACCATCCTCCCCACCAAGTGTATGGGGGGTAGGAAGGGAAACAGGCAGAAGCCAGCCCATTGCACTGCTTCAGAAGGACCCTTAGGCACAACTCAGGACTTATGCATCTGACATCCCTCATGTATTAAAAGCATGATTGAGTCCACTGTGAATTATCCAGAGGTAAGCATGACATCTTAAAGAATAATACCTGAAAAACTTTGGCTGCTCTTGAAAGCTGAACTGAGTAGTAGCTGTGGCTTTGTTTCACTGCCGAGTGGGACGGTTGTCAGCACTGTCCAGAACAAAATACTGATGAAGCAGCAAATACAGACTGGGACTTGACTTCCTGACAATTGGATGCAGTGCCGTGGGGCTAGATCACACTACTCACTCAAGACGTAACAAATTATTATCACCACCCTTTGACACTGCCATAAAGATGCCCATTTGCTCATCATTTCACTTTGTGGTATTCCACAAGGGTTTGTCAACTCAGCAGCATAACACAAGCAGAGTGGGGCAGCAGCCCATTGGACTGCTCTTGTTCACTGAGGGCTTCTGTCACAGCCCCTTAAGCACTAAACCTGGATCAGTGATGGCTAAGCAAGTAACCAATTCTGCCCTGGTTTCCTAGATGAGCAAAGACACTCTCTCCTCAACACCAGAATTCAGGAGCCCCTGGTTTGATTTCTAGAGCTCTGTTCTCCTTCGATGCTGACAGCAGGAATGAAGGTGAACTTAAAAAGCTGGGGAGTAACCTTTTGAGCTACATTGTTTGTTTTACAGGGTGGGGATTTCACTCTTAGGTGTTTGGAAAAACATTTAGCAGAACGGGACAGATCTGTAGCTGTAAGTTCCAGCTAAATACTACAGCAGTAATGATAATAAAGTAAACTCGTATGATTTAAGCTTTGGTATTACGGACTGTAAGGTAATGATACCTACAAGGAGATCATAATTTCCTAACAGTTTTCTTAATCCACTTTTATAAAGCTTTAAGAAGCCACTTCTCAGTCACAGGGATGAACATGAGTTACTGCAGCTGAAGTTTTACAGGAAGGAAGCCAGATGATTATCAATAGTCCTTTAAGTCCTAATAAAACAGCAAGAGCTGGTTTCCTTATCCCACCTCTGGGCGAGTTCCAGAAGACCACATATTCAAACCAACACAAGTGAAACACCAGCAAAAACAAGACAGTAAATCACAGCAGCGGGAGATCAAACTACAAAGGGAATTTCTTTCCCTCCACAGAGACCATTAGCTATATCATGTTAGTTGCCAGCCTAAGTCATCAATTCACCTTCATCATACTAGTCACAAGCATCTGTCAACAGCTGAGCACAGCTCTTGCAGTGAACACACTGCAAGGTAATGGAGAGAAAAGTGCTTATAATTCAAAAGGCAGGTTCAGTGTGTGCCTTTCTAGCTCAAAGAGCATAGAAACTTTCCTCTTTACCATAGCCTTGCAAATTCTACTTGATCTGAAACCAACTTGCACTTTCTAAATGCTACTGCTGAACTTGAACTTCAGTGAAAGTCCATTTGCTAGAAATGAAAGTTGCCAATTAAAATCAGTCTGTTTATGTTGCTTTGGGGAGCTGAGGGGGAAAGAGAAAGAAAAAGCCAAATAACTCATTAAGTGATCTATATTGGGCCAGTACAGTTGGCAATTCTAATTATTCTAATAAGGCTTTTCCGCTTATATAAGCCCTTTCATTCAGGGATCTCAAAACACTTTGCAACCATTAATGATGTTAGCTTCATAACATTCCTGACCTCATTTACAGGGGAGGGAATTGAGGAAAAGAGAGAAAACACCACCACTTTCTGTAACAGATAGCTTTCGTTTTCCAATTGCCTGTGAGGTTTATACCTGAAACTAAATCACACTTGAAAATCAGGGTCTGTTCTGAGCTAGCAGTAGTCCTTGACTCACAGTGTATGTGCAAAATAAATACAACCCAAAAGCTAGTGCGAATTGTGCGAGCAAGGAAGGCCTATCTGCAAACCTGCTGCAAAGAGCCTTGGGTCACTGAAATTTGTCACCCTGGAAATGTGGCAGACTCAAGGAGAGAGCTTCTGCCTCAAGTCCTCACACAAAACCACCCCTCCTTCTACCTTAACAGTACTCACATGTGGGATGGGCGTCATCAGCATCAGCTTCTCCAGATCCACAGCTTTTGGTTGTCTCCTTATCTGAAAGGAAAAAAAGAAATAAAAGCAACATGAAATCCTGGGAAAAATAAACCCAAACTGGAACAAATAGCTGAACATGCAGAATATGCGCACCTAGCAGAGAGCGGGGCCTGAGCAGCAGCCACCATGGATTTCATAAGCACAAATTGTGTCAAACTAAAATAATTTGTTCGTGTGAAAGGGTGATAGGTTTTGTAGGTATAAGAACAGGAGCAGATGTCACATATCCTGACTTTAGACATTGTTTTTTATAGCAGTCTCATAGCTGAATTAAGGAGGCATGGGAGTTTCACATTGCACAGAGAATGCAAAAGTGGTTGAAAGCAGTACTTGAAAAGCAGTTATCAGTGTTTCAGCATTAAAATAGCTGTATGGACCCATGTGTTCCACAGGGAGCTACCCTGGGTCTAGGACTATTCAATACTTCCACTAATGATCCGGATGATAAAACAGATGGCACGCTTATTAAGTCTGCAGATGATGCCAACCAGGGAAGAGCAACACACCCGTCAGAGAACAGACCTGGAATTGAAAATTATTTCAATTCAGTGTTTCAATTCAACAAATGAAAGCTCTAGCCCCCATCGCCAAAATGCTCTTTAAACAGGACTGCGGCCTTATTTTGGCTGTGACGTACATGAAACAATTTTCCTGCTCTCTTTAGCTGGGAGTAGGGAAAAGAATCAGGGATCCAAACCCCAAAATTTATGTGGAAAGCACTGCAAGAATTTGAATAGTTTACCTAAAAGGGGAAAACTGAGACAGGACCCAATAACAGTCTTTATCTATGGCAGAAACTCGGTTTTCTACTTCTGTGATAGATGGGGTAAGGCCTTTCAGAGCGGGGTTCAGAATGAACAAGAGAGGCTCCTGCACTGGACTAACACAGTAACTATTAACCTCACAACACATTCCCCACTGGGACCCTTGGGGAGAGTTTAAGTTTCTCTCCATGGACCATACAGGGCACCTAGTGAGATTAGCCTTCTTAGGGTAAAGTTGGCCTCTAGAAATGGTTCACCTGTGTTGTATCTGTAAGCCCATTTGGGCCTGCTGTAGGGTTGGTGTTGGAGGAAAAAGGCCAGCAGGCCTGTGCAGCAGTATGGGACCAGATAAGGTTCAAAAAAGACAGGAGAACTGTAGCATCCATATGGGAGCTTAAAGAAGAATCCAGGCAAAGAGCAGGGAGGTGGAGTCAGCTGTTTCATGACAGAAATCCAAAATCCAGTTTGCTGTATTTCCTAACTGTTGTTTTAGTTCAAACCATGCCAGCCATGTCACAGGAAGCTGATCGCCTCTTGACAGCACTGCCAACAGGGACACAAAGATGACAGGAACAGCAAAAGAAGCTGCCCAGTCAGTCTGGAAAGTCCCAGGAACAGACCTGTTGCTGTCCTGCACTGCAAACTGCTGCACTCACTTCTGCTGGGATGCTTAGCTCTTCCATCACCACTAATCTCAGGTGCCTAAATTGTCTACAGAACTGTGGTTACATTAGCAGCCCAAATGTTAAAGAGTTTAACAGGATAAGAACATTAATTTTAAGGCACGGGGGAACTTGTTGGAGTTTCCAAACTTTTCTTCTGCAAAAAGAAAAGGATTTTATCATTGCAGACCACTCATGTATCTGCCAGAGACAAGACCCATCCCACCAATTCTCCTTTGAGTGACTTCTAAAATTGAAATTAACTTTCTTGCTCGCATCATTGAAATTCCCTTCACAACCAGATAGCCAAATAATGTTAATATTAATTTTAATTCTGAAAAGCATACAAAAAAGGGGAATTTTTCTTATTACTAATGGAAGAAAAAAAACCTATTTAGCATATCTAAATGAAAAGTGTAAGATCGATAACCCGTACAATAGCAATCACGAAAAAGCTACAAGATAGAATTATTCTCTCAGGGCTTTTATCAAGGTAGTTATTGTAAGTTAAATGTGAAATCCACCCAGAAAGCACTCAGAGAATTCAGTATTCACATACTTCTCTACTGTAAATAATTCCCTGTGCAACAGTAGAAGTTCGCAGCATGTGACTCCATGATTCAGGTTGTGTCAGCACTTGAAGTTAAGAGGCAGAGGCAGCTGTGACCTGCAGGCAGGCAGCCTGCTGCTGATCTGCCAGCAAGGCTGGACTGTGCGCAAGTTAAAAAGCTGCAAAGCCTGTCCCACAGTACCTTTGTCAGAGGGAGATGGGTAGCATGAGGCATGAGATTCTTTGTCTCAAAAGTTCTCCTAATTACAATGTGGTTTTCATTGTGGAGAAACCATTTTAATTACTCCTAACAGTCACTGGGGGAGTTACTGCTGTGCAGAGAGCAGATCAGCATTCTCCTGACTCATACCTATGACAGCAGAAGAACAACGTGCCATGTTGCTAAAAATGCATTATGGTATTTATGAGCTGGTCTGCTACGAACAAGTGATGGCTCACCTAAGGTCCAGTGGTGCAACTCCAGAGTGCAAAATAACCCCCTTCCTCTATTCAGCTCTTCCAACAGTGGCTTATGCTCATGGTAAATCAGCATTTTCAGGAGGCAGCATGTGGCATAAGAGGGGACAGGAGCAAATCTTCATTCATTCCCTTCCTGTCTCTGCCTCTTACTCACTATGCTTCTGGACTCCAGGTCTGTGCAGGGAACATGCTGGGGAATAAGCTGAGCAACTGTGTATGATTTAAAATTTGTCTGAACCCTCCATATCCAGCACAAAGCTGTATTTCCTAAGAGATGAATTTGGAAGGTGGTATATTTTTGTGTGCCCGATTTTTAATGTATCTAGCCACTTTAGAATCACAGAAGTGGAGAAAAGCACTTTAAAAATGGTATTTTGGAAACCATATGGAAGGTAAGTCTCCACAAAGACAAGCTCAAGCCTTCTCTCTATGAATCCAGAGGTAAAACTCAGTAAATAAGAATACCTGAATAGGAACAGACTCAAGTGCTAACTCCAAAGGTGGCACAGTATGCAGGGAACATCCTTCTGTATTTGTTAACAGCATTAACAGACAACACGAGTGTAAGTAGGCAAGAGGCACTAATACCCTTGGACAGGTTTGTGGCAAAGCAGAACACCTATAAGATTCAGCTTTGCTCTATAGCACAGACTGAAACTATTCCAGTCACAGAATCATAAACAGTTAGGGTTGGAAAGGATCTTAAGATTGTCCAGTTCCAACCCCCTGCCCACAGGGGGTTTATCATTCAATCTCATAAATTTACCAAAGAAACCAGATAAGTGAAAATGGAAGACAGTGTGCTGGGCAGATAACACACGTCTAATACTTCTAAAAAGTTCAGCCACCTGACACCGGAAGTCCACATTAAATGAACGTGTTTCTATATTCATTAAGACAATTGCTATTTTCATCACACTAATGATATGAATTCGTTCCTACTGCACAGTGTCTGTACGTATTCTCATAAACTGATTTTATGTGTTATTTGTAACTAAATCAGCAATAATAGTCAAATGAAATCCCAGATCTTGTTACACATAACTGTGCTTAGGGTAGACCCTGATACCCTTCTATAAAGATGTTCTTGGATGCAGTGTGTCTAAACTCCTTCTGTAACTCTGTTGGTCATTGTCATTAATGAGACACTTCTGCAGGAACAGAGATGGTGGAGCCAACAGGAACAAGGGCTCAGGGGGAAGCTAGCCAGATAAATATGGGCTGCACAGTCTATTTTAAAGCTGTTTAGCCTATTGTCTTGGGAAACATGAACTTTGGTAAGAAAGCCACAGCTGAAACCTGAAAGCTTAAGCAAATCTTGCTGGTCTGTAACCAAACTCCCAGGGAGAACATTTCAGTTACCAGCAATTCCTCAACCCAGCACATAAAGACACAAAAAGATCCAACAGCCAAGGAATAAGGCTACATAAATTCAGGCCACATTAAGCATTGCTTTCCTTTAATAGTGAGAAGTAATTAGCCACTGAAACAATTGGCCTAGGGACTTGATATAAGCACCTAATATCTTTAAAACTAGGCAGGACATGTTTTTCAAAAGCTCTGTGGCAACTCAAAAACAGTTACCAGCTTAACACAGGAATAAGCACAGGACAAAATACCACGGGCTGTTTTACTCATGGGATCAGTCATGAGTAAAATCAAGCGGCATCACTGTTATGAGCTGTACAGTGTGAAACTGTGTGAAGCCCTTTGGTTCTCCTGCAACTGGTCCTCCTCTAGCAACATACTGCATTGAGTATTTATTTCAAAGGTTGCACGTTTCCTGAAGAAATCCAAACCATGCCCACTGTATACTTGCAGCTGACTTTACAAACTACAAGGCCACGAGCCAGAATAAATCAGTGCAGCTCCACTGAAGCTGTGTTTGATCAGTTGTCATAAGATGAAAAATCTAAATCCCTTATCACAGGCACCTATACGTTTCCCAGGTTTTCCACATTAATCACCTAAATCTCCTCTTGATTTCCATCTAAGACTAATGGCTTTGAACAGACGTCTCTGCATCTTCAGTGCTGTGTTCTGGACTTTCTCTTGGATTTCCTTGATAATTCTGTTTATTTGAATTTTGTCATGTGTACACCTTGTTTTCAGCATGTTTTCTCAGTGCTTAAAGGGAATAATCAAGCCTAGAGCTAATCAGCAAATAAACAGAATGAGGTTATGGCGAGGGATAAATAGGATTAGCACTTCAGGAGGACAGAACGAATACAGATGGGCACTCAATGGGCAGGTTTCACTATTGAGCCAAGAGTGCCATGTTAAGCAGGGACAGGGAAGCTCTTAATGCTGTTGTTTCTAACCAGGGATCTTCAGGAAAATACAATACTGCATAGTGAAAACTGAATGCTTATAAATATTTATACAACAAGTGAATTCAATAGGAATGAGGATAATATTGGTTTAAGATTTTATTCTCCTTTGCCAAGCACGCATAATTGTAATGTGTGCAATGCATACACTGCATGCAATCATGGAGTAGTCCAAGCAGGAAGGGGCCTTTGGAGGTCTCTAGTCCATCCCCTGCTCAGAGCAGGGCTAACTTCAAACCTGGAACCAATTGCTCAGCACTTTTTCCAGACAAATTCTCGTACCTGCAGCAACGGAAATTGCACCAAACTGTGCCAACCAGGCCCACCACACAGAACTACCTGCTCCTTGTTAACAGCCCCTGTTGTCAGCAGTTTTTTCTTCCACCCAGCAAGAACTGCTCTTGTTGCAACCTGTGCCTGCTGTCTCTTGTCCCGTTGCTGCACACCTCTGGCACAGGCTCTAACACTTCTACCCTTATAACGATCCCCCTTCAGTAGTGAGAGTATGCAGTTAGTCCCCCCATACCCAAAGCTTTCTCTCCTCTAGGCTGAACAAGCCTGTTCCCCACTCCCTGGATTGTGAACTCCAGCTTCCAAACACCTTCATGGTCCTCCACTGGACTACCTCCAGGTTACCAGCTTCTCTTTTGCAGCCTCTAAACCAGACATGCTCCAATATGGACCAGTCCCTGATGGTGTTTGCAAAGGAGAGCTGAAATGAAGTATCAAACACCCAACTACTGTCCTTTGAAATCTTCACAATTTTTCATTACCCATGGTCAAAATCAAAACTCACCAGTCTAAACCAACAAAAGCTGAGAAATTAAAATCATTTCTGCCAGTCCTGATTAATTGGCAACTACATTTTCAAGCCTTATGGCCCATCTTTCTACCTGCCTATGAGAGGAAATGGCTTTTGCTGCATGCTTAAGAACTGATCATACAGAATTTATAGGCTCAAAGGAGAAAGTGTATGACAGGTCAAAATGCCTTTGAGAGTGTTCTAACATCTCCTTCATACTGAAACCAGAGCAGTTTCAGCCTGGCAGTGCCCAAGCTATAGCAGAAGGATGTGGCCATTTCTCTTTAAGAAGTGTGTTCCAAAGCCATGCGTTGCCGTCTGCAACTGCCACGCACAAATCAATACAGAGCTTACTACTTCCATGTGGGAACATGTAGGCTGGGACAGGCTTGACAACAGAAAGTAATAAATCCTTTCTTGTGCTAGAAAAGGACTTGAGCAAAAGTGAATTAGGTCAAAGGAGTGAATTGTTAACCCATCCTTAAAAAGAAGATTCACTTTGCTAAAGGGAAGAAGCAGGGCTGTTCACCCAAAGGATCCAACAGGAGTTTCTCGATACATGCCAGACATTTAGACCGATTCAGAGATATTCTGTCATTCCTCAGCACCAGCACAGGGAAGAGGGACTCTCTAGTGCTACATCTTCACCCAGTGCCAGAGAGGAGACTCCCTTTAATTCCACAACTGATCCAGGGATGCAAAAAACCACTGCACGGGAAGAAAACCTCAGGCACTGAAGGACTCTCTGAACTAATGGAAAAAGCCAGCACAACAATCTGGAGTTTAAAACAGCAATTTCAAACCACAGAGAGACACCTCTTTAGAAGTTATGTATTCATCAGAAGAAACAACTGATGCAATCACCAGTCTATTTTTTAATGTTTCCCAATTAATAGCAATACCTCTGCAAAACTCAGGGTAGCACAACAGTGAACACATTCCAGAGCCACAGCCTTCCTAAAAACTGACTCTAATTACAGAGAAAGGATTCAATTTACTTCTACACAGATGCTCTTGAAACTGACAACCGCCCTGGCATTAGAATGAGAAGTAAAAGGAATACCCTTACACCCTTAGATTTCCATGCAGAAACCAAAACAAGTAGAAGAAACATTACAAAATGAGTGCATTTCTTCACACTTCACGGGAAAGAAAAGGAAGGAAAAAAAGAGAAAATAAGCACTGTTGGTACACTAAGTGATCATTTATCTTTGTTCCCTTTGTGAATGCAATTGCTCTTCTGAACTTGGCACACTGCCTGTAACATCTGAGGACTTTGCTGCCTTAGCAAAGTGTCTCTCCTGAGTTCATTCCATTCACAGATTGTTGCTGAACAAAGGAGACTGTCCTTTTTATTTCTGTCACCTGAGGAAGCTCACAGAATAATAGGTACAGAGCCCCTAACCCTTGAAAAAAGCTTTTGCAAGTAACTTTCACCCTCCATTTTGGAAATATTGTAGTTGCATTTTGATATTGCCATGAAGGTATCCACATCTAAGCTCAATTCATCCATATCACAAGAACCACATTGGCTGCGCCTCCCTTTCCAGCATGGCAAAAAGGGGTTGACCATGTTTTGCCTTAAAGAAACCCCATTCCCCACACAACCACCCCTGAGGACAGAGCAGTTCCTCTGCACTCCTGTCACCCTGGCTGAAGGAACTGGGGTTGTTAAGCCTGGAGAAAAGGAGACTCAAGGGAGACCATATTGTTCTCTACAACCACCAGAAAGGAGGTTGTTTTGAGGTAGCGTCAGTCTCTCCTCCCAAGTAACAATCAATAGGACAAGAAACAGCTTCAAGCACCACAAGGGAAGGTTTAGATTGGGTATTAGGAAAAATTTCTCCATCGAAAGGGTTGTCAAGCATTGGAACAGGCTGCCCAGGGAATTACTGGGGTCACCACCCCTGGAGGTATTTAAAAGACAGGTAAACGTGGCACTGGGGGACACGGTTTAGAGGTGGACTTGGCAGTGCTGGATTAATTGTTGAACTTGATGATCTTAAAGGTCTTTTCCAACCTAAATGATTCTATGATTCCATGATCAATACATTGATCTATGATTCTGTACATATATTCTAATATATACTATTCATTGATCCATGATTCTATATATTGACTGTTTTTTATTTTCCCAGCCATTCCCTGGGAGATGGCTTTTCATCAGAGGGAAGCAGTGCTGAGAAAAGATGGCTGGTTTATTGTTCAAAGAGCTCTGCAAACAGAGCCCTAATTCTCAGCTGGCATGAAATGTTGTGACTGAAGTCGAGAGCTGCCATTACTTACATCACCAGGCTCTAGGTCACGAGTATCTGAATTCTGCCCTGTTATCCAAGCTGCCTGGACCCAGAGAGGAGAAAAATATTATTATTCTCAATATGCATCAAAATTATTTATTTTCCCAGTGCATTCTCCTCTCTCCCCTGGGAAGCAGCTGAGTATTTAAACTTCACTGACAACAGCCGAGGACGCCTGTGCTCAGTTGCTGGCCCTCTGGGACAAGCCACATTCCCTCTCCACAGACTGGATTCTTCCCTTGTGAAATGGGGATGCGTCTTGTAGCATGAGACACACTGAATCTTTCCAAGGAAAAGGCTGGAAAACCCCTGGGCATCATAACTGCTGCTGCGCCTACTAAGAACATTCCCAGTTCACTGCACCCTGCCCATATGCTCTATTCAAGCTGGTGCATGGATTCACCCGGTCAGATACACGCCACTGGCTGTCTCATATATACAAAACTAGAAAGAAAAGTGGATCTACTGCATTTATTTCAAAATACTTTTATTCCTAGGCACTGAAGGCAAGTACTCCCTTCAGGTTTAAATTAATGAGAGGAGTTGGTAGTAGCTGAAATAAGATCAAGAAATACAGGAAATCCTTTGATGTTGCAAAGCAGACTAAGTATTGCTGTTTATCTGAGTATTTGGTAAATTACATTTCATAAGAAAGGATGTGCTTTAGTCAAGGCGACTTTGCAGAGGCAGATGAGGTTTGTTTCATTTTTCCTTTGCCTTTGTTTCAAAACTTATGCTAGTTTTCTTTTCATTGTAATTGTTTGTAGGAAAGCTAGTTGGAGCCATTTGGAGAAAGGCACTTTAAAGGAACCTGAGAGAATGAAAAAGGTTATCTTACACCTCTAAGCCATGCTTTTGCAGAGGAAGATGGAGCACTCACAGTCCTGGTATGGAATCAAGAGAATGCAGGTAAAAAACAACCCTCTGCACACAAGCAAATCATAGAATGGTTAGGAGGGACCTTAAAGCTCATTCAGCTCCAGCCCCTGCCACAGGTAGGGAAACCTCCTACTAGATCAGGGTGCTCAAAGCCCCATCCTAAATAGTGGGTATCTGTGTCAGCTGTGACAATATTTCCACAGAACTGTGATAGCTGTAGGAAAAACTGTTCTGGTCACAAAAGAGGACCATATACTGGTCTTTCAGAAGAGGAAATTTAACCCCATTTTCATACTATGCTTTACAGGTCACGCTGAAGAAAAATCTTGTCTGGTTTCAGAAAGCAAAATTAAATACATCCCAAAGACAGTCCCCTTAGGCTGCTATTTTTACTGTGGACCAAAACTAAATAGATTCAACAACTGCAACTGAGATGAAGAAGATAAGCTTGCCCATATAACTGCTGGGTGTTACGGAGCCTCTGAGCACGGCTAAGGAGCCACTCATTCCAGTTGCACTGCGCATTAAACCCATACGCTCCCCTAGTTAGGTTTGGTTTGCAGGTCACCTTAAAATAGGGCAGAAAACACTGCATTTGAAAACGTTTTGGTGTCCACTGTCACTGTGGTGATTTTAATGTCTTCACCTGGTGTGTGGCGAGCACTTCTCTGCTAACCTGATGCAATAGATAGCACAACTCCGAAATACAAGCAGTACAACAAGCCTTCAAAATTGTCTAACTCTATAGCGAGCCCACTGGCTGTTTATTGCAGCATGTCAAGTTTCATCTCTCCAGGAGACAGAATTTCCCTCCTCAGAAAGGAAAAACAGAACAAACACTCATCTAAGAAGAGAGGAGACAACACACACACAGAATTAAAGACAAATACAATTTCCCAGCACTTTCTGTTACAGCTCAGGTACCTGTGGAGCTCAGATGCAGGGATCTGGGGAAATGGCTTGTGAAGATGGGGCTTTGGTACAGGGGGGCATGGGGGATACTTCCCCTCCCGGCTTCCAGCTGCCAGTAAGCCTGCTGTGCAGACTGACCTCATGAGTGAGCAGATCAGTAAGAAGGACTGCAGGCACACCACTGTGGAAGGGCAGTCTGCGCCCAAAGCTCTCAGAGACTCAGTTACTGCCATTGAGCTTCAGTATCCAACACCCAGTTGCCTCAAGACAGGACTCTTCATGACCCTTCTTCATATCCTTCTCTGAAATTCCTTCAGTGGGAAGCATACACACCTCCAAAGCAGACAGATAATATTGACTCCAGCGCCAATCCCAGTTATGCTGATATAAACAAACAAGAATTATGCTCAAGTTTTCCTGGAACTGCAGCTTTCCTGCATGCAAACGAAGAGCTCATCTCCCAGCTGGAGAGCCATGTCAAGAGCCATGTAGGAGACGGATGTTTACACGGCCTTAAAGTCCAGAGGGATGGCCTCACCTGAGATCTTTCTGGCTATTTTGCAAGATCAAAGCTGGATCAAATTTAAGAACATTCATATAATAAATATGTATTTTAATACCAACATCTAAATTATTATGTTATACCAACATCTAAACTTCTGTCTGTGCTTTGTATTGGTAATAATTCAGATTAATAGCACCTCATGATGTTCTTAAATTTAGCTATCTGCCTGCACTAACCATGTCCCACAAGCTTTCAGCCCGTTTCAACCTTCCTGCCTGCATCATTTCCACCCCAAACCACTAGAAGGCACAACACCTCAAAGAATAACCTCAAACCAGCAGTCTGAACCCGCAGGATGCAAAGACCACTCTATGGGGCTTGAGGGGGTGCAATGATCAGAAGAGCAGCTGATCTCGCAGCCTGGATCAGCCACTGGGAGTTCAGCATGTCATGACTTTTCATGTTATGAGCCTGCGAAGGAGCTGCTTGGGAAGGATTTCTTCCACTCCTTCCCTCTCAAGATATTGGCTAAAATCCTCTCTGAAACACACTGAAGGATAGTGCATTTGTGACCCTGCCATGGATCAGCACCATTTCAACGTCCATATCACTGCCCATGTATAAACGATACAGGAAACCTATATTCAGTCAGCAGTGAAATTAATCTCCAGAGCAGCGAGGAACTATACTCCCTCTAACTTCAATCCAGTCAACTACACAAAGAATGTTTTCTACTCTATATGCATTGTCCAAATATTCCTGTTCTCTCTCTTTCCCTTGTGGATGATATTTCCCCCCCTCGCCCAAATTAATTAACTTTCATTGGCTAAATCAATATTTCTCTCAAAAAGCACAAAAAAAGAGCTAAAAATGTATACTGTGCAGAAAATGCAGTACAAATGTATTGAATAGCTCAAAGACAATGATTTGTCCAGAGTCTGTGGTCAGTTAAAAGCCCTTACATATGATTTTGAGAATTGTTCTACTGAGTTAATAAAAAGAGAACCACTGAAAAAACCCACAAAGATACACATTTGTTAAGTTCTTTTCTCTATTTTTCCCAGTTGCTGAAGGTTAGAGTTATGTCTCATTTGCCAATGAAAGATTTTCCAGGACTCTTTAGGTATATAGCACAGATCAGTTACACAGATGATTATGGCCAAATGCGACATCTCTGAAATAGACTGGCTGTACGTACAACTAATATATTTAGTATTATATGTAAGTAATGCAAAAACCATCCAAAGTTGCTCTCCATCCAGATGCAAACAAAATTTACCCCTCTGCAAAGTCAGGCTGAGGTGGCATATACTGAAAGAGTCTCTAACAGGCCAGAGCCTTACCTACGCCTGAAGAATGAACAGAGCATAAAGAAAACAGGATGCAGGGTGGGGAACGACACAGAGGGGAACTGTCCCCAAGTGCCCCTCACTGGGGAGAGCGCTCAGTTTTCCCTAGGGAAAGCTCCTGGAGTTCACCAGCCCATGGAGCAGCCAGCAGGGCTGCTGAGTCATTTTCTTCCACATTTTGGCCACAAAAGCACTTCTCTTATAAGAGCTTTCCACTTAGAAAAGCACACAGTGCTTTCCAGCTCTGTGGAGAATGTAAAAGCATAAATGTCTTTTCTTTCATCATTGTTCCAGCCCTTCATAGCCTTAAAGGAGACACTTCATTTCACACAGACTTCATTTCATTTTACAAAACCCTGCCCAGTCTCAAAAGCAAAATCACACCAATCAATGACCTTTGAAGGTCCCTTCCAACCCAAACCATTCTATGATTCTATGAGTATTATTCAAAATAACACCCAACCTCTATAGAAAACCAGCTGCAGACACATTTATCTGCCTTACTCATGTGTTGTTGGAACAGTCCTTACAAATTCCCACTAAAATGCATAAAATCAGGAAGAGAACGCTGTATTAAAGACTGCAGGTGTATACAGCATGTTCTGTAATACTTAGGTGATCTACACTGTAGGGCTATCTCTAACAGGAATTTCGCAGTAGAGTATAGAAGGAGGCAGAATTCCTACTTGGCACTGGGGTGAGAAGCACACTTCAGGACAGACTGTGTGTGTCCTCCTGACACTGAGGGTCTGACTCTGCCTGGCATGATCATTGCTGGTCTCCATGAGGAACACATTACCTTCTGCACAACCTAGGAAGTCTCATGCAGCAGGAAGCAGAAATGCAGGTCCTTTGCCATGTGATTTTGCACTGTGGAGGATCAAAAGCCTCCATGGCACATAGTGTCAGCAACCTTTGCCTGGCAGCAAAGAGCCCTGACCCAGGCAGATCGCAGCCTCATGCTTTGGAAGCAGCCTGCTGCCACCAAGGGCTCTTTCAGACACAGCCTGTATGTTTGACATATTTTGTCTCTCAAGTGCTTACTCAGATGTTTCCCCCTTGGAGATATTTTTGCAATGCTATCTGAGCCTTGCAAGCACGTGCGGTATATAGCATTTTTGGCAGAATGCTGCTGGCAGACTGGTCCACTGCCTAGCTCCATCCTTAAGAGCTCCTCTGACCTCCAAGGCATGATGAGGACTGTGCTGTGATACAGACTGATAGCTTTCTGACTCAGCCTGTACATTTCTGGGCAGGCTACATGCCTGTATTGCATCGTACAGGGCTGCCAATCTCATACACACCACATCTGTCTCTGCTGTTTTCTGTCTCTGAGGGATTATACCTTCCCTTCGGTGGTACAGTGGCCCCTCTGAACGAGTCTGTATATCATTTAATTTACGCAAAACTCAATCATCAACTTGGCTCTGGGGAGTCTTTTCCAAAGAGGAAAGTGGTGTCATTTCCTTCAGAAACAGGGCATAACGTTACCTGTACAGCATTTTTCTGATATGACAAGCTTTAGTGCCACCGAGCTCCATTAGATCCCATTAAAAATGACGACCATTTTTGCAAGCTCCAGGTATCACAGGCTCTGTCCCCACATCACCCTGCCCATCTTTACTGGAGTTCTTGCAACCTCCTCAGGCTGACAAACCCGCTGCTGCTCAATTACTGCTATTTTTTTATGATCTCATTTCAGTCCAGCACATTTGATGCTACTCTGTTGTGATCATGGGGGTTAGCACAGAGGTGAACTCAGTTCCTTTGCTGGATGTGTTTACTGATGTACTTTTTGAGACCTACTGCCACTGTGGAAGTTTTATTACCGCCAAGCTTTTAAGCAGAACTATGACAGCAACGCACCTTTCAAGGTCTCACAGAGTCCCTGCATAAATGGGGTGGGATTTACTGAGCCACACTGCCCATGTTAGTAACCCAAGAGCCTATTAATAATCTAAGAAGAGACCTAGTAATAAAAAACTCCTGTGTTCAGCCATGCCATGACTCTCACACATTTGCATCTCTCCATTCTCTGGCCTTCCCTACCCAATTAAGAAGCAGTAGGAAATCAGTTTTGTTTTCTTCTCTCTATAACCTTAGTCTTACACTAATACTAAACCTAAGTGGCTGATATTTACTTCAAACTAAATAAATGCTATTTACCCTGCTCCACCATATGTTGGTGGAACATTAAAAAACCCATAGGAAGATGAAGTCCTGCCTGCTCGCTGTCTGAAAACCTAATGTTAACCATAAACCCAGTGTAAAACATATTGCTCCCAGAGCTGAATCAAAACAACTTGTCCGTTCAAATATGATTCTTCAACCCAGACCTATGTCCTTCCTTAATATTTGCTTTTCAAAATGTTAAAGGTTAATGCACGTAACCTAAATTCTGAGGAAAATAGCAGTTGGGTAACCACCGTATGCAAAAAGTGAAGATCATGGCCTCGGTCAAAACTGGTCCCTGCTGTGGGTCAAAGAAAGTTTCAGTGGGAAACCATTCTCCTTACTGCTTCTTTTCTAAGACCTGATCTCTATTGGACCAAAATGAACCAGCATGAATAGTATCTATGTAGAAAATAAAGAGTATGCATCCAATTCTATACAGCATTGTTCCATACTCCAACATCAGGTAAAGAAAACAAAAGAAAATGTACTTTTCATGATATCACCTTTCTGAAACCTAAACCTGACATGTATGAAACTTAATGAAAGCAAACCAATCTACACCAATACTGATACAAAGCCATGTTCTCCTGTTCCCGCTTTATAAATCTATAGACCGTGAAAGAATCTAAGAGCACCTGCTACACTTAGAGCTTCCTTTCCAAGATCACAGCAAAACAAACCAAACCCAAAACAGCTTCTGCTCCATAGAACCATGAAGCCTTTCCTATACCCATCCTTAAGATGACAGCAGACCTTCCTCTCCTCTTCTTCTCCTCTTCCTTTCCTCTTCCTCTTCTCTCCAACCAAAAGGGCAATTCAGTATTTGCTTCTAGAAAACCTCTTGCTCTAAATTTAGCCGAATCAGAAAAAAATTACTCTCCTGACTGCTTCCTGCTTGTATAAATCCCACTCTTCTACCTAGGTCCCTGGGCACAACAGAAGCCATGGAGGATCACCCTGCTGAGTGCTTTCTTCCAGAAGCCATACTCTAGCTGTCCTTGTGCTAGCAGAAAACCATACCCAGTTAAGCAGTCTGTGCACTGAAACTAATCCAAGGTTGCCTTATCCTACCGTTCTTCTTACTAACCCCAAGGGATGTAACATTATCAGTGGGAAACTGCACACCTCATTGCCTTCTTTCTAAATCTCTAGCAGAAAAACACATCCAGGTAAGGAGTGTCTATAAACAAAAATATTATATAAATACATTTGCTTCTACAAGGACTGTTCTTCCTCCAAACAGTACCATACATGGATGAAAACTGCTCTGCACATCCCTTCATTTTAAAAACCTTGTTTCTAGTTACCTAGAAAACCATATCCACAATAGTGATAGCTCTATCTAAAACAATGATTTGATCTCATTTGGTCATATAAGACTCTATAGAAAACAATCGCATTTGCTTTCATTCTAACCTCAAAACCAGGAAAATCTACTGGCTTGGCAATATCTCTACAAAAGCATACAAGTCATGCTCTTCCATAACATACTGTTCTCCTACTATCTTTATAGCCAGTAAACCCATCACCAGAAACACTCCTTCCTCATGTTTGCCTTTCTGCAGGGGTAACTCTACCCTTCACCCTTAACTTCAAGTACACCATAATAACCAGTCTCTGAATGAAGAGCTAGAAAACATTCCCATTGCAATTCTGAAGACTAAATGCATACCAATAAACAAATATTTTTATATATATGGATAATTCCATATGGAGATACATACAGATATATATACATATATGGAAAAAATTTCCTTCTTTTAGAAATCCCATTCCCAACCCTTAACACTAAGTAAGTGAAGCCTAAATGAACAATGCTGCATGAGAATTTACTCCATTTAAAGCCATTTTCTCTTACAAATGCCATTTACCAGCTTAGCTTTAAGGGTCACAAAAAAAATATTGCTGATTTTGGCGTCCAGTTACTCTCTTTCAAAGACCCATCATAATGATGGACACATCTGCAACCCTAGAAAAAGCCTGTCTCTCCTCATTGCTCTGTGCACCATGACATACTCAGAAGATAACTAACCTCCTCATTCCTTCCCTTCTGAAATCCTAGATTTACCATGCCTAATCTGAACTATCATGATGATCTATTTTCCATTGCAACATTAAGCTTGAAAGATTTCCCCTTACACGTATTGAGCCTTATTTTAGGTTGCCAGACCTACATGACACAGTGGGAACCCAGCTTGAACTGAGAGTAAGCTATGCCAGCCAAGTGCTACATCCACCAAAACTGTCCTGAAGCTGCTCCTTTAATCCTTCTCTCAGTATTCTCCATCCTTTCTCACATGCTGTGAATAAGATGAAACAGCTTTTAACTCTGCCTTACATTTCTAAAACTTCATAATTAATACCATTACAGTTTCTGCTGGTACATTAAACATGAGCACAGCATCTCATCTGAAACCAGCCCAGTGCAGTCTGGCTCAGAGATACCTGATGAAAACTGGGAACTCACACCCAGTGTTTGCCACTGGGAGGAGACAGATAAGAGGCCCTCCTAGGAAAGTACACATACGGGCACCAGGGAAATTTTAAGCAGTCAGAAGATATTAGAGGTTTTCAAAGTGCAGAAATACTGTTTCTGTTAATACAGGTCTGTCTTTGATTTATATACTGTATGTGAGATTAAGGAAAATTAGTTTCCCACATTAGTTTCAAGGCCTTTGTGACTATAAAAACATGGGAATTCGTCTTGCACGTAAGTAATTTCTGGTATTCAAATTTCTTGGCAACTCCTAAAAATGTCTTTAATAATCAAGACTTTTATGTGCATAGGGCTTTTTTCTCTTCTCCAGAGAGGGCTGAAAGGCCCTGATAGATTTCTTTCTCTGTTCTCTTCTTCCCAATTCATTAGATTCAAAACCAACAACAACAAAACAAAAGAACAAACCCAAACTCTTCACAAAACTATTTCATTTTCTTCAGGAGCGCAACCTGGCTGCAATCATTCTTGCATGGTCAGTGAATCAGGTGCCAAGTGCGCATCTGAGGATCTGATCTGCACATGCACATTAATCTTTAAAGGTTCCTATCCCACCCTGGCAAATCCTGTTTGCCAGTCTCAGATAGAAGCAAAGCTTATGGTAAAGGCTTAAAAATCTTTCCCCAGATTAGCAAAGAAAACAAGTGAGAGTCCTCATCCAGCTGAATAAGAGCTTATTTCATCAAGAGTCCCTGTCTTGTGTTTATATTTTTGATGTCTAAGGAACACAGGGCTCTATCCTGAGCTTTTCTCATGGTTCACAACTCCTGGATGGCTGTGATGGGGGTCCGCTGCAACCTCATTTTTTGTAGCAGGGTTCTAACCTCTTTCTCCTTTATCCAGCTGCTTATATTCATTATGTTTGCAGCAATACTGTGTTTTGAGGCTTTTGATCCCTTGAGAAACATTGAAACTGAACAAATTCAAAAGCTATTGGGGAAAGAAAGACAGACTGTCCCATCCAGAGAGACATTTTATATAAGAAGCCAGGTTAAAAGAGCAGGAAGAGGTTTGCTATGGATTCGTATAAAACTTGAAATCGGAGTTAAGAGAGTCTGACTTCAAGACCCTCCTTTTGGTGTTCAAAGTTGGGCCTGGTCTCACGGCAGAAAGCCCCAAACCATGGATCTTACCAATCACAGATGTAGGGAAGTCAAGTTTACATTTGGGACCTCTTCTGTTCAGGAATAGGCTATTTTCTGTATCCTGCTTCATTGAAGCTTGATGGAATCCAGACACAAAACAGTTACACTTAACTGAAGACTAAGCAAAAAGGCAGGCCAGTGTATTGACTATCTAGTCAATTCATATATGAATATTAAATGTATTTTCCCTCTTTAGCCCTCATATTTTCATACAGGTTTTGCTAAGGGGCATTGTGTATTGGATATTCAGATACATTTCAATTCTACAATGGTTTTGTAGTTGAAGTCATGCATAACAGGATGGAAAACGGAGCACACTTTACTGAAATAAGACCCTGTGAGCATTGAGGAGTTATTTTTAATATTCCTAACACATGAAGCCTATGCTACAAGGCATTTATGTAACTCTTCTTTGTTTAGTACCACCTCCATCAGAACATAAGTATCTGCAGCTCTCTGAAAGCAGCTCTCTTGCAAAAGCATAAGCTACCCTGAACCCATTATGAAATAGGAAAAGCTTCCCAGCTGTTCGAAGAAGGAATCAAGTGATTTGACATTAACTGAAACAAATTAAAGGAATGCCTCAATGTAAATTATTTCTTTTTACCAGAAATGGACTCCTTCAGCTCCTTGTCAATAAGTTGTTTGGCTTTCATTACAGCTGCCTGTGATGCATGTTATTGTCAGAGACTGGTAGATCTTATGAGACAGTATGGCTCGTTTTATTTTTCCCTGTATTAGCAGGTAGATAGAAATAATTATTTTAACTAGTCAATGCAATGTAACAAGTACTAAGTACAGATTTTTTTAGGGTGCTATGTAACATAGGAAGACTTCATCTAAGACAGGGAGTCTGCTTGCTTGGTGCTGTGTACCACTGCCAGTACTGGTGAACTCATGGTCTGTTGAGTTTCAAGGGAGCTTAAAACCAGCATGTGATGGGCTGTGCAAAACTGTATTGCAGATACCGTATTAGCACTCATACACTGGTTCAATTTGATAAATTGAACATTTAAAGTTACGATGCAATCTGATAGCCTCTCACAGCCCATCATCCTCTCAGTATGCAAGGCAAAGGCAGGAGTGCCCACATACCTGTTTTATGGATGGGGAAATGAGATGCAAAAACATCTCATCCAAGAAACAGAGGCACAGAGAAGTGAAACACTTTGGGCAGCACCTACTCATCTCTTACTTTCAAGCTCTTTATGAGGGGCTGGTTTTACACACACTGAAATCAACACCAATATACACCAAACACCTCATGACATTCATTCATGTACGAACTATTGCATTAGGAGGTGCTGAGCACTACCCCAGCTCTGCTCTCATGACAACCGATGAACTTTGCTGCTGACAGCAATCACCTCTACTGACTCCTTTGGCAATTCTCCTTGTCAGGCAATGACAGATAAAGCCTCCCCTGGCTGATGGTCTCCAGATCAGATTATCACAGAGGGAATTTCACAATCACACTGGATTCCAACTTTTTTTTCTCCTCCTTATTCTGGCTACGAATTCAATTTTCTTTTATATGAAAAAATATTGCCAGCATATCTTTCTCATCTAAGCTGAAGGCAACTTCACTTAAGAGTGGTTTTGCTAGAAGCCCTTCTCCTAAATGCAGCGCTCTTGCAATGAACTTTGCAGCTTTTTTCCCAGTTGCAGAATGCCCTCCATTTTCACTGGCACGTCATGATTAGACCTTAATACTGCCGACTGATTTCCTCTGTGATTTCTTCCCATGCTGGCCAAGAAGGTGGCAATTTAAATAACACCGTTCCTGGATGTAATGTTATTCACTGGTCTGCATCAACTTCTATGGCTGCACTCCTGAAATTACCCTCTTCAGCTATACCTATTAATTTCCCATGAAGTTTAAGAGTTCTCTGTATGTTATATCCCTAACATTACATTGCTTTTCAAAGCAGTTTCTACTCCAGTTTATGTCAAAATTCAAACAAAACGTTTCTTGAGATGTATTTTAGTTTTCAGCTATTTCATGTTGGGGTTGTGGGCAGGCAGCACGAACACAGCGAGGCGGTGTTCACTTCTAAGTAGGATCAGGGTTACTTATGAGATTTAAGAGGTAAAAGGAAATGTTTTCATGAGACTGATCTGAATTTTGATTCTCTAATAAAAGCAGGAACAGGAAACAAAAGTGATTTGATTTGATTTACACTCCCTGAACTATGCTGCAAATGTAGCCTTCCTTTGCTGCTACCAAACCAGTTCCAAATTATTCCCATGTGTTATTTATGCAGATGCATTTACTGAATAGTTTATCAAGTGATTTTCAAACTGGGCTTGCTGCTTGGAGTTATTTTACATGACTTGATCAACAACTACTGCCTTATTAACCTGTTTAGTGTACATGCTGCAAGGAAGAAAATCACTTAAACCACACACTATTATTTCTGCTCCATCAAGGCCTCACAGAAGACATTGTACTGTCACAAGAAAACTGAAGAGCAAACACTGAAGTCCCAGAAAGGTAATTCCTAAGAATATTCAAGGAGTCATAGCCAAGTTTGTGAGACTTGCCCTAGTTACCCATGCACAGCAGATCTATATTATGAGATAAGAAAGAAGAGTGACATCAAACTCAGGAGTAATGGTGCTAGACAGTGTAAAGGAGCAGTCTGTTCCTCTCAACAGCTCAGCATCTCAGTTTGCAAAAATGAAAATGAGGACACATAGGACAACCTGATTTTTGAAGGTGTAGCAGGAGAGGCCAAGCCCCTCTCAGCATATTCCACGGCTGAAGTCGTGGAGGCTTGGCAGTAACACGCTGCTAAAAATCCAGAAGGTGAATGGCCCCATCCAGCCTCAGATCAAGAGTGAGCAGAAGCCACTTTACAGGACACTGCTAACCCCAAGAGAGCGCAATAGAGAGCTCCTGAGAGGAAAAGCATAACCCTTCTGAATGCTGTTAACCTAAGGACACTATTTTAATTGCCCAAATTGTAAGAAATACAGAAAGCAAACTACTACAGAGGTGACTCTAAAAGATATCAGCTTATGACTCTGGAATATACAGTAAGGAACATTACCATAATAAGCTCTGAGGAGATACAATGAAAACTATTACAGCTCCAGGAAAGACACATAAAGATGAGCATAACAATTACCTGCCTGACAGAGAAAAGGGAAGAAAGGTACATAATTTAGAGCACTGCTGTTACTGGCTTGAAGACAGATAGATAATGAAAAGTGTTGCAGTTACCTAGTTCTGGCAGAGATATAATGGCAATCATTAGTTACCTATCTGTAAGGAGGACATGCGATGTGTAGTATTATTGTTACCTGTCCCTAAAAAAGAGCAAGAACAAGGGGGAGAGAGATAAGATGAGAAACCTGGATTGTTACCTGGCTCTGGAAGGCAGATTATAGAAAGATTTGCTGCTGCCCACAGCTACTAACTCATGGAGGAGGAGGCAGGGGAGAATGGAAAGTGGTCTGAGTTATACCCTGGTTATCTGGTACAAGGCCAGATTTCCAGATGGCTGCAGCTGACAAAACTTGTTCGCATTTGCTTTTGCAGCACCAACTTTGGGTTTGTGCAGAAGGAGAGGATAGGGGAAATGGGGGCTGCCCTGTGACACACAAGAACCACAGCTCTCCTAGAGCCAATATGGACCATGCCAGATGTCTCACCATGGACTCCCTGCTTGGCTCCCCAGCTGCAGCAATCTTCAAGTAGGCATCATTTCTCCATGCACTCCCAGGAACAGGCAGGAAACCCTGGGCAAGAGTGAAGGTCAAGAGAAAGGGATGGCAAAAAAGAAGGGCTGTAAAGGATGGAAACATGGTTTTTTGAGAGCTCTTGGACACAGGATGTAGAGAGGTAATATATTTACACTTGCACAGAGAAAAAGATGCATGAAGCTTGCTGTAGCCTTCAGTGCCTGTTCCTTCCCTGGATGAGTGATGTCTGCTTGCCTAACCACCCTACCTTCAGATCAAAGGGACAACTGAGAAAAACCCCCCACCAAAACAACAAGAAGAAAAAAACCCTTTCAAAAACCCCAAATACATAAATCTGGGAACAGAAGAGAGTAATAGCACCCAAAAAAGGGTGGGTCAGTTAATCAAGACTGCAAGAATGAAGGAAAATCGTTTCATAAGAAATAATAATGGCACAGATACTATGTGGCCTACCTCTTCGATTCTTCAGCACTCCTCCACATTGTTCTCGCACTCAAACTTCAGATTTCAAATTTCTCTTCCTAGGGTATAGTATAGACAGAGCTTGAGACAAAGTCCAGTGAAGTCTGTTTCATTTTAGCTCACTCAGTTTTCAGTCATCAAGGAATATATGAGAAATTCCACCTGATTCAAATTAATCATCTTATTCCTGTTTTGACCACTAATTGCTATCCATCAGGTAGGCGTGAAGTTCAGCTGAAACAATTGAGTCTTGTGGTGATTACTTTGTAATATTCCAAGGAAAGACACTCCAGAAACCCCACTGTTCGTCACAAACTGCACGGCTGCTCTATGAACCCAGTTCAACACCACACTTGCTCACAAGACAAAGGGAGAGAACCATGGGTAACAAGAGAAAAGCAAGGAAGAGACGACTGCATGGGAAAAGAATATTTGCCTATTTAATCTGCATTCAGAGCAGATCAGGCACAAATTAGAACTACGTGTTGCTTCTGTACCTCCCGCTTCAGTAAAGCTGTTCACTTGTTGCAAGCAATGTGGCAGGATCCAGCCATCACTCATTCACTAATAACAAGTAAATAGATCTGGTAAATATCTACTTTGACTATAGCATAAAAAGGTACAAATGCAGAACTGAACTTCTCCTGATTCCCCCTGGGAATACCACACTGTTCTCTCACTGGCTGCTTTGCCTAACTGTGAATATTAATGTCAAATAAAAAGTAATTGTTGTCTCTCTCCCATCTTTCCCAGACTTTGCTTTCTCTCATTCAAGTTTACTTTCTAACTTCTCTTTTTTTCTGTCCTTTCCTTTGTAACCAGTATCCCTGGCGTGATGATAGGATTTCTGGGCTGCAGATGCAGATGCAGACAAATGCTGGATATGTCAGCATTTGTCATCTTCCCAATACAGACTGACAACAGATACACCCAAAGATTATGAGTTTCAGAATACCATGTTTCTCTTTCACTTTTATATTGGTATGCACATCAACAAAATATACATGGTCATTACTGAAATAAAATGATGTTTAAATAATTCTCTTTCAAACATTTTTTGGGACAGCTACTACTAAAATCTTTTAACCACCACTAAATGTCAATTCTCTGCCAAGAGCTGAAAATAAAGATACATCAATTCTATTATGTTATGACACAAAACAACGTAAAACTATCTAACAAACATGCAAGAAATGAATTCAAGACAAATTTCCAAGCTTTCCAGTTCTGCTCCCAAACATCCCTCAGCAAAAGCTCCACAAAACTCTACTTGCACATTTTCTCAATTTAAACCAGCCTGAATACAGTACAAAATGCTCCTGCCCCTGTCAATATGACCTATATAGTATTACCTGGTTGGTTGTTTCTCTTTGACTCTAGAATACAGTATCAAGAGCAGAAAAGAATCACAGAATCACAGTACAGTTAGGGTTGGAAAGTATCTTCCAGTTCCAACTCCCCCATCATAGGCAGGGACACCTCCCACTAAACCATGTCACCCAAGACACTGTCCAACCTGGCCTTGAACACCGTCAGCAATACAGCATTCACAACTTCCCTGGGTAACCCATTCCAGTGCCTCACCACCCTCACAGTAAAGAGCTTCTTCCTTATAACCAATCTAAACTTCCCCTGTTTAAGTTTGAACAAATCACCCCTTGTCCTACTGCTGCTGTTCCTGATGAAGAGTCCCGCCCCAGTATCCTTACAACCCCCCTTCAGATACTGGAAGGCTGTTATGAGGTCTCCATGCAGCTTCTCTTCTCCGGGCTGAACAGCCCCAACTTTCTCAGCCTGTCTCCACACAGGAGGTGCTCCAGTCCCCTGATCATCCTCGTGGCCTCCTCTGGACTTGTTCCAACAGTTCCATGTCCTTCTTATGTTGAGGACACCAGAACTGCACACAATGCTCCAAGTGAGGTCTCACGAGAGCAGAGTAGAGGGGCAGGATCACCTCCTTCGACCTGCTGGCCACGCTGCTTTTCATGCAGCCCAGGATACGGTTGGCTTTCTGGGCTGTGAGTGCACACTGAAGCCGGCTCATGTTCATTTTCTCATCAATCAACACCCCCAAGTCCTTCTCCACAGGGCTGCTCTTCTCCACCCAAAATGAGATCACTCAGAAGACAGTGATCTCAGTGGTTTGAGAGACTGTGAAAGGTTTTGTGGCTTCCTCCCCGACCACTTCTCTGGCACCAAAAAGGGATAATAATGTTTCACTGTGAGGGAAGAAAAATCCCACCAGTTTCTTTCCAGTTACCTTCAGCAAGAGCTGCACTCCTCTGTACTGGTTAAGCAATGCCTGCTCACTTATATATATGGGAGAGGGGGAAAAGAATGGATGACCTTGTAGAAGTAGGGTAAAAAAAGAAAGATTCAGGCAATTTGGCATCTTTGAACTATAAGAACGACCTGAGCTTTGGAGGCAACGGCATTAACTCATACATAAATGTTCTACATAAATGTTCCTTTTGCATCTTTGTTTTCATCTATTTCCTGCTCGGTCCCAGCAACAGCAATATTGGAAACTAGTGCATGACAAAACAATCAAATGAGATATTTGGCACAATAGCTAATTTGTACTCTGTAAATCTCCCCTACAAACTCTATTAACTGTTCTTCCTGCTTTGCTGATGCTTTTTTTTCCTTGAGAGCACACTGAGTCTTATAACCCAAGAAAATGTTCAGTCTCTTTCCTCTCCCTCTGTGATTGCCATGCCTTAAGCCCCAGCACTATCCATATGGGGAAATCCAGTAAGGAAGGCAAAGGGTATATTGTTCTGCAGTTTTCCTAAAGGTTCCAGCTACTACTTAGCAAAGGCTACTGCAGAGCACGCAAAAGGAGGAGGTCAGAGGAGGATTTTGGATCTATGATCCAAAAACATAATAGGCAGTAAACTTGTTTGCAGCTTCCTTTGCAAGAGGCATTACCGGAACAGGTATATATTCATAATCCTAGCTTCTGACACAGAGAAGAATAGGGAGGCAACGGGACACAGCACCATTTGTGACTCAGATGGATGCCCTGGTGTGTGGCAGGTTTTAAGGCAGGGGACTGGAGCCCAGGGAGGCTGGAAAAGGCACTCCAGGTGACACAAATCCCATGGGATTTGGACTGTAACTCAGGAACAGCAGTAATCTTCCCTTTGAAAAGCCTTTGAAATCACTTAAAAGAAAGCAACAAAAGGAAAACTGAAATAAAAAAAGCAAGCTATGTGACTTTCTGCCCCCCACAGTTCTGTCAGTGTGGGTTTAACTACTGGTTTAATTACTTCTGCTTCCAGCATGCTTTGTTTTGGTTTATATCAGCTGCACTGGAAATTCAGGCAGGTTATGAATGCTTTTCTCAGCGAGCTACCTGAAAGGAGATTCAAATAGTATCCCCTACCTGTGAATATTTCACTGCTAGCCTCATCACAGAGCCCATTCAGCACTCTAACATCTTACATTGCTGGTTTTAACCAAAATCCTTTGGATTTCAGCTATATTTTTGTAGACGACATAAAAAGAGAGAGATAGGAATAAACTCAAAGTATAAACTCACACACTTCCACGCACAATAAATCAAGTTCTGTTGTGCAAATGTCTAATGAAGATCTAATTATGACAGGCTGAGTTTCTGCTCTTGCCCAGAAGGAGAAGGCGGTGACTTGTGACAGCCCTAGCCCTTGAAGGGTGAGGATGGACAAACCATGACATGCTTCCCATCTCCGCCTAATCAGGCATACTGCAGCCTGGTGTGGCCTGCGCCTACAGCACTGTACAAGGCCTGGGCAGCACTGCTGCAGGTTTTTCCCATTCCTTAACAGTCATTTCAAGCAGAGTGAGGAAGGAAACCCTTTAAGGAATACATACCTGCTTTCTGTGCACTTCAGATTTAACTCACCCTGCGGGTGAAAACGTTGAAGGAGAAAACATGTTCACAATAAAACAGAAGGGACACCTTTTCCTAACTTTATGCTATGTTTTGCTGGTTTTTACTTTGATTGACTGACTCAGTCATAACACCAACACTGAATTAGTCTAGTTTCTGGTAGGGATTAAGATAAAATTCTGGGGGCACAATTGACGCATTTTTCCTTGTTTTCTTAGTTTAGGTCCCCCTGCAGCAGCTCCTGTAGTTGTGTAAGAGAGAATATGTACCTCAGACCTCAGCCCACCCTTGGAAGCACATGGTACCACTGTGCTTCCGTGCAGCATGAGCAACCTGTGTATGGACAGAGGTTGTGGTGTAGAGCTGCCTCTCTGAAACCAGTGGCATTACAGAGCAGCTGAGGATCCTGTGAATCCAGGAGGCTTGTGGGTAGAGGTTTTTTCATGGGGAAAGGTAAAGAGAACTGTGCCAGAACCTCCTGCGGGCAGTCACCAGTGGGGAGAGGAAGAAAGGGTGGGAAAGAGACGGAGCATGGGACTGGCCCCTTCCCACCTTTCTGTATGCTGAGGTTAAGGGGCAGCTTGGGCTGAGTCAGGGTCTCATCTAGGAGGGACTGGATATTCTTACCCCTGAACCACACAGTTTGCTCATCAGCTGGGCAGAAAAACTTGTGTTGAGAGGCACTTTGCTCATTTCTGTGTAAATGTTCAGCACAACTGAAACCACAGCTTGCACAGAGCTGTCCTATTAGTCACAGCTGAGCTCTAGGAAAGACAAACACTTCAACCCACTCTTAGGTGCCAAGAGAAGCAGAGGACTCCCAAGGCAAATGGGCAGGATGTCCCTGGTTTCACCAGGCTACAGAGTTCATGGCTTACGCAGTGCCAGCGCTGGGTCTGTATCATTAAAGCAGTGATAAGCAGTCCTTATAGGAGAGCCCATTACCTGTTTTCCTCATAGACACTTATAGGTCCTGTCATCTTCTTATCATCTCCCAGAAATGGCCACAGCTTTTGCTCTTTAAATTTCTGTTTCAAGCACATCGCTGTCTTCTCATCAGGTTTTGCCAACAGGTATTTCAAAGGTTCCTATACGAGACCAAGTAAGTAGCAGTTACAGTGGATAAGACGTCATAACAAAAACACCATATTTCATTAAGTAACACAAGGTAGAAGTGGAACATATGTCACCTAAAAAATTAGTTTGATTTTCTAGTCCCTTCTAACCCTTTTAAATACACCATACTCCAAAGTATGATTTCATTCATTGCAAACACATGCTGCACAAAAACAAGAAGTGAAGGCCCCTTTCATGGAACACTATCTGAGAGGCAGTTTGCTGCAGGCATGTTTTCCTTGAACTTCCCTGTTCTGCTACCTAGTCATCTAGAGTGGGAAACACAAGCAAGATGCATATGGCTGTAATGTAAGACTTTCTATTCTTTGTTCATCTTTACATCCCAAAGAACATTGCTGGAGCACATGGATAGCAACTGCAACACAGTCACACAAACCCAAGCAGTCCTTAACAAATGGTTTAGGAAGGGGTAATACATTCCTAATAGATGTTTTAATAAATGCTTAATCAATTGTTATAGACCAGGAGAGTGCTCGAAACCATTTCATCCTCAGAGCTGTTGAATAGAGTGCAAGAGGGAACAGCGTGCTAGAAATATTGATTTTCAGTGGCAACCTCACATCCCTCCCCAGCCAGGATAAGTTGTTTCCAGAAGCTCAAAGGAACACTGAAATCCTGATACACCTCCTACATGCTACTCCTAGTAGTCCTGAGGGTGCAATTCTTGTTATATATATAAAAAGCAGAGCATTAGCCTTGGACCTATTTATGCTACCATTCTACTTAGGTTAAGTAGTCCTTTACTACTCTATTATGTCACCAGTTTTGTCCATCATTCCCCATGAGAGATTTGCAGGACAGTATGTATTACAGAAATTAACGTATCTGCTCCCTGATAGTTGGCCTTCATTTAAGCCTATTCATTCTGCACTGAAGTTGCCTGATAAAGGAATGGGTATCTTGCATGGCATGAAATTTAAACCCAGTAGCATCCTTAGATTGAAAAGGCAATGCCACTGTTTGTATGGGTCATTTTCCAATAGATACATAGAATCAACTAGGCTGGAAAAAGCCTTTAAGATCATCAAGTCCAACCATAATATGGGCAATTCCAGGCTGATGGGCAGGGTATGCAGCAGTGCACCCATCAAAATTCACTGAGGCAAGCACAGAAAGATAGAGGATTGAAGATCTGACCTCTGCTGAGCATACATCATTGGCTTGAACATCAAACAAATTCCTTTCACAGATTAAAATCCTTGATCACCTCCCTCCTTAGCATTTCCTATGAGTTTTCACATCATAGCTGGACTTTTCTGACTTGTACACCTGCCACTTTTTTGCCGTCTCCTCCTCCTGTCCAGCCTGCCGATGCGGTATGAATCCCTTCAGCACAGAGGGTAAGGTCAGGCTGAGGAAGCTGTTCAGCAGTGCCAGCAGAAGTTCAGTACGTACCAATTTGTTTTCTGAAGGAGCTCTCAGTGTAAGCACCTCTATTGTGTTTAAAGATTTAATTCCAGCTTGGAATAAATGACAGTCTTTGTGCAGGAGCTTCCCTTTCCATGATCCTAGCTCATGCACTTAATCTGCTCCTTGTTGCTAGTGTCTGGAGGTCTTACTGTCTATAATGCATTTGTTTTTGAAGTAGTCCACAGAGGTGGAAGCAGAGCTATCTTACAGGGAGGAGAGGGTAATACAATGCCCAAATCACTGCTGCCTACATATTTTTGACTATTTCAATCCATATGACCTGCCCCAGGTCAAACAAGAGGGTTGTGCTTGCAAGAAGAATATAATCTGGTCACCTGAGTAAGGCTGAAACACCCAAACCACTAATGGTCTGTTATCTTCTTAGTCCAGGCTTTCCAGTCTTAGTCTTTGAACTCCTTGGGGCAGAGATTTCTCCTATGCCAGGAAAACAGTTTAGCTTCTTCCATAAACGAACACCAGGGTTGTGAAACAGCTGTATTACTAGTGCACAGAATTAGAGACAGAGGAAGGCTGACAGACAAGTTTGGCAAATAACACAGACCTGAAAGGGGAAAGGAAATAGGCTGAAAAACATGAAGGACATGAAAACTTCAGAGGAAGTCACAGAAGTTCCTTGGAAATTTCACATTATTTGGGTATTTAGAAACAAAGCATTTTGCAAGCATATTATATTAGCCAAATAACGTTAGTTCAAAACTAAGGCTCTCATTTTCCATGCCAACAGATGCAACACATTTCATTAGTGAGAATCTTCAGTCTTCAACACACATTTTCAAAGCTGCCAACAAAAGTCCTTCTCCCGCTCCTCCAGTTCCCTTGAAAACAACCAGAACATGGCCATCGGAGTCCACAGCAGCCTTTGAGCCTCTACACCTTGAAAAGAACACACTTGCCTTTGAGGCAGGACTTTGTAGTGTCCCAGAAAGATGATTTCCCAGTCCTAAAGCAAATGAAGACCTTTGCAGCAGCTCTCGTCTCCAGCAATTAGCACAATAGACATCTGCTCTGACGCAATGAAGGAGAACAGCCCTGGAGGCAGATGGGACAAGCTGAGACCTTGATACAGCTCCAGGGAATGAGCTTCCTGGGAGGACTGCCTGCATTGCAGATCCCCAGTTAGCATGTTTGCAGGAGCTCGTGAAGGAGATGCGTTATGTTTTGGCACAACTTAGCCAGGAGCGTGGGCTGGATTGCCACGGTCAAAGAACAGATTGAGAGCAAAGAACTCTTCCTCAAATACCATCTCTCCAATGAAGAGAGCTGGCCACTGGGTTGCTTTTGGAATTGAAATAGTGTTACCACCATGGAATAGGCAAGTAAAACAAAAAGAGAGATATTATTCTAAATTATATTACACATAAGCAATTAAATTCAGATGTTCTAGAAAGGATTATGTAAATCCTGGTAACTGTCACAGCAACATCCAGCATTTCACTGGACAACTTTAGCCAGCACAACATCCTTAAAACAGATCCGTACAGGGGGTAAAAGTGATCTTTCTCTTGACTGTCATTTGCACTTTATCAGTGCTATATGAGAATCCTCACCAGCAGCATCAAAAGTGGTCATTTCACAATTAGCTCTGATCATCCAGTCTCTGATACGGACTCAAGACTCTGCTGCCCTGAGCAGCAAGCTGTGGCAGGGAGAGGAACTGCGGTTGAGAAGCATGTTATGTGTCACAGAGAGCTGCCACCCAGCTCCTCAGCTCCCTAGACAGCAAGACAGAGAGGGGGTAATTCTCAAATGTGGAACATGTCATTCTGCCCAAAGTTCCCTGTTGAAGACACAAAAGTCAAGCTAAAGCAAGCTGCAACATGAAGGCAACCTGTGCAGCCCTGTGCAGAGCAACCATGTCAGAGGTGTTTGGGCCCAGTATTTGCTGCCTCCAGCCTTGTAATTCTTGCGCAGGCAGCCCAAGCTTCCCCATCACACAGCCCTAACCCTTTAGAGCACACTGGGCCAACAACACTTGCTGATGTGAAGAAGAAAACAAGCAGTATACTGGTTTGACTGGACCCTCCACCTGGAACAAAAGGGGAATAACCATCCTAAAACAAGCATGTTTATATTGCTAGAACTCTGTCCATGGTGGTTTTAGTATTACAAGCATCTGGCTAAGCACTTTGCAGCATTTTCCTGTGGACAGACCTGTAAGCCAAAGCAACTAAAACTCTGGCAGGCATTCTGCCTACCATTACCCTGGCTGAGTTCAGCTATTAATGTGTTTCAAAAGGATCTGAACACATAAATCTGTAGGAACTACAAGAATCATTGTAAACCAGCACAGAATTGAATGGAATTGATCCGGGAAGCCTCTGAGCTTGTCTAGATTGCAGCCCATAATGCCCATTTCCAAGCTGCACTTAATACTGCTACGCTGGGGCACTTTCTATTATTGACCAACACTACAAACCACTGTATTTCAAGGGAGCTCAGTACTCATTGTGAGCAGGTCAGTTCGTAGTCCCAAGCCTGCAGACCCTTGTTTTCAGCTGAGAAGAAATACTTTCCTCACCTGGGCTGCATCAAAAGCAGCATGACCAGCAGGTCAAAGGAGGCAATCCTGCCCCTCTACTCTGCTCTCGTGAGACCTCACTTGGAGCATTGTGTGCAGTTCTGGTGTCCTCAACATAAAAAGGACATGGAACTGTTGGAACAAGTCCAGAGGAGGCCACGAGGATGATCAGGGACTGGAGCACCTCCCGTATGGAGACAGGCTGAGAATATTGGGGCTGTTCAGCCTGGAGAAGCTGCATGGAGACCTCAGAGCAGCTCCCAGTGTTTGAAGTGGGCATACAAGGATGCTGGGGAGGAACTCTTCATTAGGGACTGTAGTGATAGGACAAGGGGTGATGTGCTCAAACTTAAACAGGGGAAGTTTAGGTTAGATATAAGGAAGAAGTTCTTTACTGCAAGAGTGATGAGGCACTGGAATGGGTTGCCCAAGGAAGTTGCAAATGCTCCATCCCTGGCAGTGTTCAAGGCTAGGTTGGACAGAGCCTTGGGTGACAGGGTTTAGTGTGAGGTGTCCCTGCCCATGGCAGGGGGGTTGGAACTTGATGATCTTAAGGTCCTTTCCAACCCAAACCATCCTATTATTCTATGCAGTAATGCTGAAAGTGATGGTTTTCACCTTGTAGGAAGTAAAACTACAAGCAGGAACAGGCTACTTCTTAGAAGGCCATAAACCCCAGCTACTAGCTTGTAACCCTCAGGGAACATGTCAGACACCTGCCAATTTTCTAAAAGCACAAAAAAATCAATATTCAATATTTCAGTTTTCTAAAAATAGAAGATAGGTCTCAAACCCCAATGCTTTTGCTCCAGCTGGGATGAATGACTGCCTTTCTCTGCCATAGAGCTGCCTTCTAGCACTTCCTGAGCCCTCCCATTGCCTCCCAAAGCCTTACTCCCAGGACGGAGAAGGGTGATGCCCTCCTTTACCCACAGTCCCTAATTCCCAGCTGGTGCAGTATGTTTGGCCTGGGGAAGGGCTTTTGGACCACACAACGCGCAGCAAACTGCATGATACCATTTACAGTTAAGGCACTTCTGATCCGTAATCTGCATTAACCACTGCCTATGAACAACACACCTGCAGGGTCCAACCAGCCTGCAGGGCCATCTCTGCCCCAGGGCACAAGGAAGGGCTGCTCATTTATCACCAGTGGAGCTGGATGCTAGCACTGGATGCAGGAGCAGGCTTTCCCAGCTCCTAGACACATGGGCACAGCACACACCACCCCTGCCCTGCCTTCTCCTGGGCACCTGCCCAACCCCTGGCAGAGCCCATCCTCTGTTAAATTTGTCTATTATATATTGGGATCTGCCATTTCCATCATAGAATCATAGAAAGGTTAGAGTTGGAAAGGACCTTAAGATCATCTAGTTCCAACACCCTTGCCATGGGCAGGGACACCTCACAGAAAGAGAATCAAGTTCTGTGCAGCAAAACTCCTCTGCCTGTGATGAATGCTAAGTGTGGGATTAAGCCTGATTGCTTGTACAAGGCGGTTTGCTAAACAAGGCGGAGCCAGGACTACTTAACTGACCTGAAGTCAAGCACACGTTGATGTTTAAGCTCCGCCAAAGTGTTTTGCGCACAACTCGTAGTAGATGAGCACTGTCCTCTGCACAATTCACAGATGGCCCTTGCCTAAAGAGCTGGAGAGAAGATGAAGGGGGAAACAGTTACAGCAAAAATAACTTAATACAGACAGCAGAGTTATCTCCATCCTTACTTTGTTGTCACCAGCACACCCTGTGGTTTTGGGAAGCCAGCACAAACCTGTGAGTGACGAGCAAATTGATAAGAGAGCTCTCAGTGCACCCCAGCAGATGCAGAGCTTATTGCTTCTGCCACATCAAGCCCATGCTGTCCTCGACAGCGTTTCTAAGACAAAATTCTCACTTTTGATGTCTGCTGTTATCATCCAGCAGATCAGATGATATGGGAATGAAGAATACTAAATGCCACTATATAAAGCAACCAAGAAAATACACAGAAAAACCAGGACACACTGATGCCAAGCTTTCTAGCCAGTTAAGTTACAGTTAAAGACCAGGCAGCTCTTGTCATTTTTCTTTCTTCTGGTAATACACATGGAGAGGGAAATGGGTTAGCAGCAGTTCTTGAAGAGGACCACAATACCCAACAGCAGCAATGCCCTTTGCCTGTTCTCTTTTCAGGAACAGCACTTCTGTAGGGCTGGGCCCAGCCCTACAGCTTCAGCCCTCTGCCTTACTGGGGTAATCCAAAGGCTCTGCACACAGATTTAGCTGTGTCTTTTGACAAGGATTGGCCTAAATTTGCTCAGTTCTCTTGATTCATCTGGCAAAAAAAAAATAAAATTGATTTGCTTTGGTCAAATAAGCAATTCCAATGTTTACAAATTACTGCAGCATGCAGTGGATGTAAAGCACATCGATCACAAAGCCGGTGAGTTCACAAGAGAGGACAGAATCTCTACAAATCCTTTTATTTTTACAACCTTTCAGTAGTAAACCCTTCCCACTAGGCTTACAGATTATGCCTACTATTGTATATGGTGCCAAAAGAAATGCATACTCCACTGGAAATGGTCTCTTTTGCTTCAGACTGGCATAACACTTCTTTTCAAGCTTAATCCCATGAAGAAAAGCTGGGAGAGTCTGTAAAGGGCATTTCATCAGACGCACGCTTCCTGTGGACAGTGATTTTTTTCCCTCCACACTGAAAACTGTGCTATAATCCAGCAGGCTCTGAACAAATTTAGACTCAGTTTTCAGCAGATGCAGCTTCACTACACAGGGCAGAGCAGCCCATGGTGCAGAATGGGGCTCCCAGCTCTGTAGCAGGAAGCAGTCCATGCAGACAAGGTATGGGTACAGATGGAGAGGCTTATTCCTCCTCTGTTCTTCATTTGCTCAACAACCTTTTACAGTGCCTGTCCATCTTTTACAGTGCCTAAAGATTTAATTTGTTGTATCTTTTTAAAGGTTGGACTGAAGGACTACCACTGTGCTAAATTAACAGCTTAAGGGCCTTAAATGAAGTTGCAACAGACGATAAAGACCATAGCAACCAGTACTTGTAAGAGGTCCTCTCTGTGAACATGAGTAACATGATTAATACGATAGCATGACTAATAATCATTGCTGATTTGCAGAAACACCCAAAGATCTTTAAAAACAACCCAAAAGGCAAAAGCAGAAGGTGTCTGAGACATGCTTTCAGTGGGGGAATCCTTTGCTAATGGGTTCATCAGTGACTAGGGGACTTTGAGACAAGTGAGTCATACAGGAATGGGAACAAGCAGTTGGCATACAGATGGGTTTAGGGAGCCAGCAAGTACTGATTAAAATGTGGCCCTTCATGCTGTTATTACTGATAGTCCTCTGAGAGATTTTAATGCAAAGTACCTGCACTCTCACAAAGTATCATATAGGCAGAAAGAAATCAACTTTTGATGTGCTGCAAGACCCCAGTTAGCCCACACTCGGCCAGACTACATGCCTGCAGGCTCTGATGAATAGGATTTATTCTATTAAATGCCTTCAATGTCACCCATCATTTACCTACCCATGTGCCAGATCTGATTAGCTTTTTTATTCTTTTCCTCCCTATCACTTGGAGAGAGATGTGAAGTTTGCACTTCACAATGGCTTACAGTTTTGCAGCAAAATGCTGTTTGAGGTGTGTTTGTGAAGGCAGTGTTCAAAAATCAAATGCTTATGACTGTCATTACAGTTGCTGTATATCTCTCTTTGGAGATGCCAGATTTTCAATAGCATTTCTGAATGTATCTGACTCCAGTAACAGACTTAAACCACTCTGACAACTAGATGGTGATGACAGCATTTAGTGAGGGGAAAGCTGTATTAATTTTTCAAGCCCCAAAATAGAGAACTGAGATATAAAGATTGTGAACTGGTGTTATGCTGCACAACGATGCACAAGAAACGCAGAAGAGCCACGAACTGTATTGATCAGCAGTTATTGAGTTTGGATAATCAGCGGTCAGACATGAACCAGAGCAGTGACTGTAATACCACTGAAATTTGGAGTTGCTCAGAATGACCAAAACATAACAGAGAATTTTACTACTTTGCATTTCCAGCTATTTTGAGACTCACACTGCAGAAGCTTTTAAACAGAGAAAGGTTTTTAAATAGTAAAACTGAGAGGACAGATGGAGAGCACTTTTTGAACATGTAGCCCCTTGATGTTTTACTGTATTACACCAGTCAAAAAACAGGGCACCAACAGAAATTTCATAGCAAAACCATATACCTGCACACCCTAAAATACTCCCAGTTTTAATTCATATCTGAGTTTGTAGGCTAAACATCGTCTCAATTTACACAGTTTCGTATCTTCTTGTATTATCAGCACTCTCCTTTGTCACATTTTCAACCACATGCAAAGACCTCTTTCTTTCAAGAAAATTCAGCCCACAACAGTTCTTGGCTTTCCTGGGATAACTTCATCTTAAAAGCAAACAACATCCAGAACAGTAAGCACAGTGCTGATCACAGAGGCCCCAGTCTCCTAAAGCTGTAACTGGCTGGGGTTAGAGACCAGATGTCAAGCACCTCCCACCTTTGTGTCCTTCCCCCAGCCCTCACCTCTCACAAAACACTCTTGTGCTAACTTACCAGCTGCCAGACCTTTAGCCACTTTAATACTTGCCTTTAGCATCCTGTATGAGGCACTGTACCTTTTTTCCAGCAACAATTTACATCCTAGATGGACGCAGCATCACTCAGGTTCTTCAGCCAGTAGTCAGCAAAAAGGGCTTTGGATCAGAGTCTCCCAGTCACAACCTTCCACCATGTCACATTTCCAGCATACCTCCCAGCTCTGACCCCAGAGAGTGGCAGCCCAGACAGGTACCTTTGGTCTGCCTCAGTCCAGCTGACACTATTATCTCTTATTTTTGCCCCTGTAACCCCTGAGCCAGAAGGACCTGAAGCTCAGCTTAGCTCCAAGTTATTTCAAATCCACTAAACTGGAAGAAAACTGTTTGTCACTTTATTCAGTTGATCTCAGTGGTAAAACAGAGACTAGAGCCAAAAGCTTTCAGGCCCAGAGAGTGGTATTGCACAACAGGGCCTCAACATCAGTTAGGACCTCCATGAGTTATCACAGCCCTCAATTTCTGTGTCTGTTCCCAACATTATGAATCCTGCTACTCTGGAATATCCAGAACAAGCCTACAGGTAACATCGTGATTTTTGAGCTTTCAGTGCCACAAAAATGTCTAATTCAGATACCTGTTTAATGTCACTCACCTCCAAATCCTTTTATGCAAAGTGCTGTTAAAACTGCTGCCCTCAATTCGATCAGTGATCCTGGTCTTTGATTCACAACTGCAAGGAGGAATAAAATCAGAAAATAACTTATTAAAAGCACATACATACAAACAAGGATATATTTAGCTAAGACTTTTATACTGAATCAGATCTAAGTTCAAGAAGCTAACTGCTTTCCTCTATCTGTACTACACTGTGTCCTTCTGCACGTTACTTTCAGATACTCGCCTCCTTCTTTGTGTGTGCACTGAGCTTCTATTTGCCGTTGTTTTTTCACCCCATGAAAACAGATTATTTGCTTTTGCAACAGTTTTAGTGTCACAAGAGTAGAAAATGAGGTTATTAACCTGCATGTGAAATTAAACCACTCATGATAACTTCCCTCCACTAAACACGCTTGTCACCATGACTTGGACTCTGCACCAGCAGCTGCTCCCTCCAGGACAGCCCAACTGCTCACAGTTCTTATTAAATAACATTTCCACTCCTGATTTTGTTGGGTTTTTGACAATAGAGTTAGCATTCAGGAAGTACTGGAAGCTGAAGTGGTCTCATTAACCACATTTTGCTGAGGAAAGCGTAAGTGTGTGTTAGTAGCACAGTATTTTCTATAGTCGTAATCTCCATGGACTACCTTTCTCCCACAGCATTTTAAAGAGCTTTGCTCACACAGGCTTCTAAACATGACCACTTATTCTAAATAATCTTTCTGAGGCAAAATATCTTATTACATTACAAGGCCTGGTATTTTTTCTTTTCTGAATTGTTTCAATATGCATTAGAAAACATTTCAAGGATTGCTTTTATGGCACTTCTAAACAAAATTAAATTAGAAATTGAAGCAGAGAACATCAACAGAATCTTTAAGAAACTCAGTATACTTTCTTACTGTGCTTTGTAATCACAGAAGAATGTAGATCCCTTGAATTCCCATACAGTGACAATTCGCTGTTTGACAGCTCTTCATGAACTATTGGGCTTTTCCTCAGGAGGTGTGTGGGGGGAGAGCTCTCCTCTCCCTCTCCTCTATTATTGATCATTTTTGTAATCTCTTTCCTCTCCTCAATCTTCAAAAACAATTAATGAAGTTAACTCATATTCAGTGTGCTGAGAGGGAATGGGAGACATCCTGACTTCAGGAAAATCTGCAGATAATGATGAAGCACATCATGCCTCAAGGGCAGCCTATCATTAACCCATCTCTGTTGGCACAAACGAGTCCCTTGCAGGCCAGAGCAGGGGCTGCTCCATCAGCGCCAGCTCTGTCCAGTCCTTCATCATGCTCCCACAAGGGGAAATAGCACTCAACATCTTGGGCATCCCTTCCCCATTTTCTTCGATTAGAAGGCAATAGGAAATATTGTGGAGTATTTGCACGAGTTAAAGAAAACTTTCCTGTTATTCAGAGGAAAAGTAAACAGCATGGAGATCTTCTGAGAAGGCATGGTTTTAAGAGGCCTCTTCAAAACCAGGTAAATTGGCTGCTATTAAAATGATAGACCATGACTTACTAGGAACTCAAAATCTGATTAACACTGAGAAAATTCATTTCCATGTTCTTACAGGAGCAAGACTGCCTACCTGCAAAGGGAACCACCTCTCTTCTAAACAACAGGACAGATGCAACAAAGAGGGTGTAAGTCAGGTGTAGTCTAGATCCTCTTCCCCTCCGGCTAACAAAGGTTTAGGGGAAGCTTCATACCACCCACCTCCCAGGCCTGGGCTACCAAGGATGTTTTCTTGTGGCAAAAAGCTGGAAGAAGCTGCTCTCCAGCTAATGCTGCCTCATCTTTTACAAAGAATTGGCCTCTGGGGCTTAGCACAGTTGGAGCTGAACTGTACAGCAGACGTGAGGGAAATGCAAGTATTGAACTGCACAAGACTGGGAAAAAGGCAGGCACAAGGACTTTGATTTTTCTTCTTTGCTTTTCTCTTTAAATTAAAAAGTGTCAAAGCAAAAGACATAAAATGACAAGATCCTGGAGAACAATAGTAAAACTGGCCATCTACTTTTGGCAGATGCAGCTTTCAGAAAAGACACACTGGCAGCATTGAAAGTGAAGGGTGAGATTCTCCCTTGGACAGAGCAGTCCATGCTTAGCAGCGGTCTCATCACGTCTACTGATGCTTTTTCTCCCTCATGAGCCAGGCTACACAGTCCAAGACCTGCTCAGCTCTTGCCAGGAGACTCTGATCACCAAGGGAGTTCTTTCAGTGATAATACAGCTTTTCTCCATGAAACTCAACAGCAGTTGCTCAATTCCCCATGCATCAGCTGGGTACAATCCAGCTTAATACATCCCAAGTGTTGTTTGTCTAGATGAACAAAGCCAGGGTCTGCATGCCATATTTCCTAAGCACAATGCTGGGTTCAGTTTCACTGGAAAACCTTCTGGAAGCATGAAGGAACTGCTGGAACAGGCCACTGGAGACTACAGCTGCTAACAGATCATGTCAGATCCAACTTGTAACAATACCTTGCATAATGCAGTGAACAATGACTGATTTCAGGCAAGTCAGAAATGCTTTAAAATCTTCAGTCTCTAAAATACCAAAAGGAATTGACTAAGTGGGCTTCATGGGCATTTCAGGAGAGAAGGTTTGGGTCACAAGTTTCAGAACAGAAGTTTTTAAAGACTGGGCTTCTTTCTTATGCCATACTATAGGAGTTTATATATTATACCTGTACCCCAAACCAAGTTTGAATGACCTTTATCAGTCATTTATATTATTGCCATCTATACTGTAAGTCATGTGTAGTACTGACAAGGGTGAAGCAAACAGCTGTGTTCTAGGAAAAGTGGGAAGCACATGCCCAGATCTCACTTTGGGATTCCAAAATGAAGGTCTGCAACGTAACTTCTACTCAGGTCCATCATCCACTCTGTACTGTACATATCCCTCTATATAAGTGGGTGGGGACGTATTTTCATGGATTTACTGGGTTACAGATTATTGTATTTGCCATCCTATGCAGCCTCAAAGCACCTTCATCAGTTGTTGCAGAAGATGATCCCAAGATGATGCTCACTGCTTCTTCAGCTGGTTTTCCTGTAACCTGATAGCAACACTTAAGAACACGAATTTAGCTGCCCCTTGGACCAGAGATTAACTATGGAGCAGCCTATGGGAGAGGAGATACAAAAAACATACAAGAAAGAAGGGGAAAGACAAACCAATTAACTTTGAATCCACAGTATTAATAGGGTCTTGATGGACTCACTTCTCCTGGCCCCTGGGACATACCAGGGACAGATTATATTTGCTACTGTCATGGCCCAGTCCCATGATCTTAAGTCTCCCTGACAATCTGATGGGCAGATAAGGAAGGATTAGACCATGAAGGAGCAATGGAGAAGATGTAAATGGACTTTTCGACAAAACTGCATCAGAAATTAGAGTAAGGACTTTTTGTGTATGGAAAGCAGTGAGAAGAGAAAGAGAACACCCTACTTGTTTTGCCTCGGCTAAGAGAAGGACACGTGAGTATAAGCAGTGACAGGAAAATCCTTCACAAGTGACTGAAAGAAAAACCTTTGTTCTGAAGGACACAGGAACAGCTTGTAAAGGACGGTCTTATTAGGCGGTATAAATTATGCATATTCAACAAAAAAAAATCAATAAGAGGGTTATTCCAGTTACCACAGCCTCAAGGCTATAGTTACTTAAGTACACAAAATTTACCCAGATTATTTCATTGATACAGTACTTGCTCTGTAATTCAATTACCACGCACAAGCATACATCAGACAGCTACACATTCAAAAGATATCTTTGGCATACTTCCCAAAAGTGAACCTTCATGCATCTTTCATATGGCCAATATAATTACATTTACATGTACATGTAGCAGAACAAGCACTTTAAGTAATAGGACATAATCCTAACAGCAGCTTTTCCTTTTTTAAAAAAAAAAGGAGAAAAAAAGGATCCCATGACAAAAAAAAGCAAGCATGGAAGGAGAGAAGAAAATACAAAAGTGAGAACTATGCACTGATGGTAATAAGGACTGGTTCAAAGCCTGCAATGGTATGTGGATATCCTTACACTGAACTGGGATACTTTCTTGTATCCTACCAACAAGTCTGTGAGAATCAGGAGTCCTGTGTCCTCCTGTGACTCTCCCAGGGCACCTGTAGATCTGTAACGTGGCTCTGCTCTGCAGCCCAGCTCTGCATTGCCTCATCCTTTCCTGGTCCCAGGCATGCTCCAGCCTTGCACAGGGCTCCAATGGACAACATCCAATCCATGGAAAAAGGGAAAAAGGGGCACAGAGAAGCAGAATCAAGGCTGCAGTTAACAATTCCTTCCTCATAAAGTCAGTCCAGCATATTTCATTGGCACGATGTCCTACATTCTGGAGTTAAATTCTTGCAAGAAAACCATTCGATTTCCATCTAGCTGTAAGTGAACAGTGATTTACTGGATACATATTTTATTCTAGCACCACTGCATTTAGGCAGTTAGAATTCACGGGAATATACTCCTTCAAATTCCTACCATATGGATTATATCATCTCTACTACCATCTGGATTATATAATCTTTACTACCCGAACTACTACACCAGTCTGTGGACCTGAAAGTGATTTCACTGCTTTCTATCTGCTGTACCTTCTCTTTCCTTCTTTAAGGTTTATTTTCTCTCTTCCCTCACCCCCCATAAGGCAAAGAGTGAGCAGAGGGTTACTAATAATGAAGATCTGCATGTAACACTAATAACAACCCTTGGTTTTAAAGGCCACATTTGATAAAAATTTATAAGGACTAAAGCGCTCATAAATTTTACAACCCACAACATAGAAAGGACCCAGTCATCCACGTGGCTGAAGCAGTTTCAGATGTACAGTCCCTGTTAGCTAGATGACTTGTTCAATAGTGCCTATGACTGCGGAGGATATCTACAGTCATATTTACATACAGCCCAGCACCAAGGGGCAGCAGCCTCAGCTGGCAATACATGTACAGAGCAAACTATATTGGACCCCACAGGACCCTGGAGTGAACGTAAGCTCAAACTTTCAACAATCACCAGTGATCTCAGTCTGTCTCAATTTCTGTACTTCTCAATGGACATCCTTTAGAAGAAAGTGACTTCAGAAACTACAAAACACCCAGAAGTGGCAAATAGGAAATGTGAGCCCATCTCTCAAGAGGCACTCAAAATGGAGGTAACTCAACATTACTGATCATAAAAGAATAAGAAGATCCAGTTTTCCTCCTGTCCCAAAGTGTCCATGGAACTGTCCCATAAACAGACAGGAAAAACACATCTCTCCAGAAGGATGGAAAAGAGCCAAGACAAAATAAGATGTGTCACTTGCACTTTACTGCAGCCTTTCTACTGGAGTACTCCAAGCTGGTCTGCAGTGTGGTGTCACACAAGCTTGTGACAGCAACCCTGAGCAAGGAGCTCACAGGTGATGGAAACAGAGTGGGAGCCAGAAGGAATTCTTCAGTTTGATATGGTCCCTGTACACTCTGAATTATGCAATTAAAGCCCTATTTCTTCTTCAGCAAGTGAAATCTATGACACGGTAGGAAGACCACAAATCAGATAAATGTGAGGACACATACACAGGCTATGGCATTGATAACCGCACCTGCAAAACTCTGCTCTTGCAAGCTGCTGGTAATGCAAATGGTGCCACCTGAAATGAAGTCCTAGACATGTGAGCAGACAACTCAGTGTTACATTAGAGTGCCAGCACAACTTTCAAAGACTTCACTTGTAAAACGGAAGGAGAGCACCTTTCTGCTGAGGTGTTTTTAAGTGTTTACTACAATGTGGCTTAGATTCCCTTCAAAATACCCAGCCGATGCTCAATTTCAGGCTCCCTCTGTGAGCTCCTCATCTCCTTCCAGGGGCAGCTGCTCCACATGGATGTGCAGGACAGCGTTGAAATTTCTGTTATGCTGCAGCTTACACACGGTTGGAAAGGGTCACAGGGCAGGAAAACTTTGGTCAGCAGCCCTCCCAGCAAGGCCATGCTGAAGGACACATTCCCAAGCTGATGGCACAAAGCCCTCTCTCAATGCCCAGCTCCCAGTTGAATAGGGCATCCATGCTCCCTATCACACCTCCCAGCTTGAGGACTCTCCCACGCCAACATCCAGGGAAGTACCACTTCTGCACAGACAACAAATAATCATTCAATCAACCCCTGTTAACAAGCCAAAACCAAACATCGAACCTGGGCTGCCTTCTCCTGCTGGGCTCTGCATCTCTGCATCACATACCACACTGGGACTCAGGACCTCTGCGGTACCTGGAATTAAAACGGAAAAGTCAACTGAGTGCCAGCCCCAATGGAGCATCCATGTGCTGGAATCAGCCTTTGACAGCAGGCTGCAGAGAAAGCCATGCCAACTGCAAGACAGCCACCCAGCTGCATTGCTTGCTGACCTTTCCAGATAAGTCAGGTATTACAACTTGTACTATTAGCCATGTGGCATTGAACATATGCTTCACAAGCTGCACCAAGCCCCACTGTGGTCTATAATCACTCCATTTTAGGCAGTGCAAGCCTCAGCAGCTAGATGTTAGCTAGCTAACAGCCTGCACATTATGCTCAGAGTTGTTGCTGTGACAGTACCCCTCTCTGGGACTGTTAACTGAGTGGTCAGATTCCCAGGGGTACGAGTATGCTGCAGTAAAGCCTTAAAGCAGGAAGAGACTACTCTATAGGATGCTCAGCAAAGCATGTAGACTTACATTCTTCCCAGCAACCACCACTTTAGCAGTTGCCCCTTTGCTGAAGCAGCAGAAAAAGAGTGAGTAACCTTATTTCCTGCAAGGTGCACATAGGTTACTACAGCTCAGCGGCTGCAAGGTCACTCACTCAGCACCATAACCACATCTGGAGGCCAAGGATGGTGCTGTCAGCCTTTTGACTTTATACCTGCAGTTTCTGCCAAGCTGTAACTGCTTCTACAATAAGGGAGAACTAGGTAAGATGGGGTAGTATTTCATGAGTCCCACAAGCCAAGCTGGCAGGCAGCAGGATCATACTGCAGTTGCATTTGCCACCAAAGGCAAAGGGAGCCAGGCAATAAAAGCAACCACAGCTCAAAAGGCAATTTCCTTGTATTTAAAAATAAATCCTGCAGATTAAAGTAGTGACATGCAGGAACTTATTTAAGTTGGATTCAACACCACATGGTTTGGTTGCAGGTATGTAAACTAAAGATCATTCAAAAACCAGCTTCCTGGGGCATCCCATTGGGATGCAGAGCAGTGCCTGCGAGGCTGCCCTGCCTGCTGCAGCTGCATGTCTCACTGAGCCCACCACCACATTAGCAGTCCCACGCACACTGGGATTTGCATGAAAGGAGCAGTTATCAGCAATTATGGCTTGCTAAGGCAAAGTTTTTCAAGGCCGCTTTACAACTGGTGACAGATGTAGCATTCCCAAGTTTAAGCTATAATTTATTCTTAGCCTGGGCAAGAAACAGAAGGCAAAAACACTGCGTTTTGCAAAGGCACTCATTTAGGCATCTGAAAAATAATGTTAAAAAAAGGGGAAGGAGGGAAGATGAATAGGAACTAAAGGAATGAATAAACTGTAGGCAGAGAGCCAGAATTTAATATTCCACAAGGGTGACAAATATCCAGACAGATTTGCTTCTCAACAGGTCAACTCTAGCTTTTTGGTCAGAGCAGAAGGTACCAGCAGCACATACTTTCCAGCTGTCCTGTCCTTCAGGGTTTAATCACAGGTAATAATCACAGCATGCATCCTTTAATCCAGCTGCATTACAAATATCAGACCAAATGCCTGGGATGCAAGAGAAGGGATTGTAGCAAAGAGCAAAACCCATTTCCATCTAGGGTAAGGAGCAGCACTGGAACCTCTCTTCCCATGCCTCCTCCGTCTCTGCCATAAATTCAGCCCTATAGGGAAGCACAGGCTGAAGAGCCACCACACTCTGCAGGATGCTCCTATGGTTCTGGCTGCCAGGACAACTAGGACCTGGTGAAAGTCCCTCTTACTTTGCCTGAAAGTTCAGCTATCTTTGTCATCATTTGAGCTCAGTATGCAAAGCCTGTGGCAGAAAAGGTGAGTGAACTGGGACAGAAATTTCTAAGGCAGCTGTTGCATGTGGTAACCACAGGATAATTCAGGCTGAAAGTGACCTCAGGAAGTCTCTAGTCCAACCCCTGCTCAAAGCGGGGCCAGCAATGACATATCACGAGGTTGCTCAGAGCTTTACAATGTGAAATGCCAGGTCACCATCTCCATTCTTCTTGGCTTTCAGAAAGCAATTCACTCTTTCCTCACAAAAGGAAACAAAGCTGGGATGAGGAGTTTCCTCTCGTGTGCTCTTTAGAGGAATGCAGACTCTTGGCTGCCCAGCTAGCCACAGTCTGAGGTGAAAAAACTCAGCCTGTACACCTACAGACCCTCTGAGGCAAAGTCCTTCTCTGGCTCCACAGAAATTCCTTTCTGGCCTCTGCAGGGATTACAGTTTGCATATTCCTGCTTTCAGGAGGGTTTTGAGATACTCAATTCAATGAGCTGATCAAGAACAATCAGCCCAGCAGAAGACAGCAGTCGGGTGCGTGTGGCAGGAGTTAGCATACCCATCCCACCACAGGTACATGGCACTCACCATGCATAGCGGAAGTGTGTTAGAAAGTTCAAGCCATCTGCAATGTCAAAAAGCAATCTCAATCAATACTGAGAAGTGGGAAGATGGAGAGACTGGACACCTTCCTCATCTCTGGTCTGACATTTTACCAACATGTGTTCAGGACCTTCTCCGGGGAATCAGAAACCATTCTGATATGATGATACAGAATGATAAGTGAGATGGGTTCATTGGTTTCTGTAGGTTTTGGACATCTATAATTCAAAATCCCCTGTGTATTTCAATTTGTTTTCCTATTTGATACAGCACAAGCGAACCCTTCAGTGAGTGAAATGTTCTGAAGCTGTGACTGTCCCTTTCCCATTCCAGCTGTTTCAAAAGAACTTCAATACCATAGATGATTTGCTGAAAGCTGACTCCAGCACTACTGTGCATGAGCTCCAGATCACGGGACTGCCACATATGCTCAGGGGTCACAGAACACCAGCACTAAAGCCTAATTTTCGTTGCCTCACATCTGCTCTGCATGTGAACAGTACACCTCTGCTGCCTGCACTGTGCAAACATAAGAAGGATGCACAAATACAAACTCACAAGGCAATAAAAGTGTCCCTCAGGGCAGATATATGCAGCAAATTCAGTGACCTAGCACTGTAGTCCTGGGTGAGGCAGGGGCAGAAACCTGCACCCATCAGCCACCACTAGCAGATGGAAAAGGATGGTGCGTGCTCCAAGAGTTTCAACTCTTTGGAGGTTTTTCCCTACTAAAATCAACAGGTCTTTCCACCACATGCAAACTTTATTCCCCAAACACCTCATCAAGCTTAGTTTAAGTCTGAGCAGCAGAGCAGAAAGCCACATGCTGGATGTGATGTGACAGCCATCATCACCCCAACTGTGCAGGCAAAGGTTCCCAGCATTTTTTACTACATAGAGATCAAAGCAGCATTCTCAATGCCTTGTTTCCAAAAACAGGTGAACAGACTTGGCAAAAACAATAGTAATTTTAGAAGACCAGCCTACAGCTGCGTTTGCAGAGATCAACCCGAGCAATTACAGTCAGACAAAATGATCAACAGCTAAAACCAGCCCTGCAATTTCTGGGAAACCACAGTCACAAAGCACTATCTGACACATCTATTGTAAACTCACACATGGTTGTTTGCAGTGTTCCTCACGCCTTGCATAAACAGCAAAGCTATTTTTGCTTGCACAGGTTTTGTTACTCCCTCACCTATTTGGGACTGTCTAATTTTGCAATGAAAACAAGACAACAGTTCCCTTACAGGTAAGATACTATGAAGCTCAATATACATAACATGCAAATTCCATTTTCCCTGCCACAAGCAGTAGCTGTATACCTTTACAAGGGGAGAAACTATCCTTAAACATTAGAGCGACAAAGGAAGGAAAAGGAGCTCAGAAGGGGCTCACTCCCTCCCTCTTCCTCCTTGCTCCACAGTCCTGGCGCCTCCAGCATCTCAGCCTACAGCTGAGCAATAGCCTCATCTTTCCTCTCCCCCACTGCAAGGTGTTTTCTTGCTGCCTTTCTCTGAACCCTTCATAAAAAGCAGGAGCCAAGTCCCTAATCAATTTCATGCAGTCCTGATCTTCTCTCACAGGGTCAAGCCCTGAACAGGATCGAAGATGTCTCTGCAAGTGCAAGGCAGGAGTCCCGGGAATCAGCTGTGGAGGTTTTCTCCAGGGGGATGGCTCTGCATCCTCCTCTCACTCATGGCACAATTAGATCCCAATGGAATGCATTTACCTTTTCCCTGCTTTCATATATTCCCTGCCTATCTGCTGAGAGGAGACACTCATAACTGGAAACAGGAGGATCTGACAAGGCCTTCAGAGCCACTTCTCTCCTGTGTTTATACCACCCTGCAGTTTTCCCATTAAGGCTTATTTATTCAAACTTCACCTCCCTTCTATCCTGTATTATTAAGGGCCTTCTATTCTTTCATGCTAAGATAGTAAATACATCATTAAATCATATGGAGGCATAGCCACATGCTAGGAAGAGGAACAAAAGTTATTATTTGAAAATCTTTTGTTACTTGTATCAATGCACAACTTTATACATACAATATATGACTTGTATGTAGATGATAGATTCATGGTTTACTATATTGTGAATCTAGTGTGAACCGCTTTAAACCATGAGCAGGTAAGGGCAGACTCTGAAGTCACTGCTGACAAGACTATGTCCAATGCAGGCCACAGAACAAGTTCTGTTAAGACCCACAAAGACACGTGTGGCTCAGCCTTCCAGCTTCAGAAGATTTAAAAGAGTGTTTGTCCCTCAGAAAGACAAGTGCAGCAGCAGATGATCCAGTTTTGGTCCAGTAAAACCAGGGAGGCAGAAGGTACACAGCTGCTGAGGTTGAGATAAACCATCCAGCAGAGCTGCATTTCTAGTTTCCATTTGCAACCATCTCTATTTTGAAGTTCTTGCTTGCCACATGATGAATTATGCATATTGCAGTATCTTCTGCTAAATCACACACACTGGACTCAAGGAAAGTAACCCAGTCAGGAAGAGGCATATGACTTCAAACATACCACAAAAATCCCTGCTCCTGCAAAGCTCAGGCATTTATTTGGGACGCTAAAAAGAAATGAGATTTAATTCTCCAAACAATAATTAGTCATCTCTTAAACTCTTGGGCGTTATTCTTTCCTTTGCCTCTCTCAGCCCCAGCCACAGAGGGGGGTAACAGACTGTAAGCTACAAAACTGGCTAAGAATTTTGAAAGACTTACACAAATCTGTTCTTATCTTTTTCCAGGAGAAAAATCCTACCCAAAGCAAGCTCCTGATGAGAATGCACGCCTGCCAACACCAATAATCTTTGATGTCACATGGTCCTACGCAAGTCATGAGGTGGTTTCCAAATTTCACACTTAATCCTAGTGTCTGCTGTTGCTGAACAATTCAGCCTTCTGTCAACAGCTGTCTCTGCTCCAGTCACTGAATGGCTCATGCTCAGCACAGCAAAGCCATTATTTATAGCACAGCACGCTCTCGCAACAACCTCTTCTCATTCCTTTTGATAAACAGCTGTGAGTATGGAAAGAAGAGGTGATCAGTGCTTGGACACACAGCCCCAGGGTGCGGGGAACCACCTCAGCAGGTTGGGGATCTTTAGACTGGTACAATGTGAAAGTTTCCCAGTAAAAAAATCTTCCAACCTCTGATTTCACATCAGCTAATTTGGAGGTGAAAGAAAATGCTGAATGCCCCCTTCCACCTAAGCATGTGCACAGCACAACATAGAATCACAATAGAATGGTTTGGGTTGGAAAGCACCTTAAGATCATTCAGTTCCAACCCCTCTGCCATGGGCAGGGATGCCTCACACTAGACTGTGTCACCTAAGACTTTGTCCAACCTGGCCTTGAACACTGCCAGGGATGGAGCATTTACCACTTCTCTGGGCAACCTGCTCCAGTGCCTCACCACCCTCACAGTAAAGAACTTCTTCCTTATATCTAACCTGAACTTCCCCTGTTTTAAGTTCAAACCCATTCCCTCTTGTCCTATCCCTACAATCCCTCAAACCAGCATCCTTGTAGCCCTGTTCAGATACTGTAAGCTGCTCTGAGGTCACCACACAGCTTCTCTTCTCCAGGCTGAACAGACCCAATTTTCTCAGCGTATCTTCATGCAAACATAATCTTGGAAATGACCATCACTTAGGATGTGGCCCAAAGGACTCTGAGCTACACTGTCACCTTCCCTTTCACCCCACCTGACTGCTCTTTAGAAAGAAGAGAAAGCAGAGGAACAACTCATTTGCTTGCAGCAACTGCGAAGCTGCTGGGAGTTCTCAGAAGGCATGCCCCCAGCCCAGGTTAAACAATCATACGTGGCACAAGATACACATCAAAGTCATGAATTTTAGATGAAGACTATGTCAAAAACGTGCTCTTTTAATTTAAGTTGTTCAGGCAGTTCAACAACTGGAGCATGGGAGAGAGTTCTATGGCAATAAAGACCTGGTTTTGTATGAGGAAAAGCTGCTGTTTGGCCAAATAAAGGAAACCATCAGACTGGAAAGAGAGATCTTTCCCTGTGGACTAACAGGCCCTTGAAATTCAGATGTGTGAAACATCCCTTTTTATCATGTTCTTCTAAGATCCTTATATTCTCCAAGTTGCAAATTAATGGGACAAAATGCCACCACGCCACAGTATTAGATAAAAAGAACGTTGGCAGGTGTAATCCCAAGAGCTTTCTTCATTTCAAGGGAAAAAACAGCTTTGGTTATAATCCAGGAGAATAATGCAGGTACAGGGAAACTCATTGATAGCTTACTAGCCGCATTCAAGCAGGCAGCTCTCCATTGCCTAAAGGGATCATCTACAGGAAATCTGAAGGACTTTTTAGAAGGGCCTGTGGGGGCAAGACAAGGGGAATAGCTTTAACCTGCCAGAGGGGAGATTGAGATGAGCTCTTAGGCAGAAGCTCTTTCCTGCGACAGTGCTCAAGTGCAGGCACAGGGTGCCCAGAGAAGCTGTGGCTGCCCCATCCCTGGCAGTGTTCAAGGCCAGGTTGGACAGGGCTTGGAGCAACCTGCTCTAGTGGAAGGTGTCCCTGCCCATGGCAGGGGGTTGGAACTGGATGAGCTTTAAGGTCCCTTTCACCCCAAACCAGTCTGGGATTCCATGATTAATCCATCACACTGCCTTTTTTTGTCAGCACATAGTAACCAAGAGCTGCCTGGGAAACCAATGAAGCTTCCCAGGCAAAGAACAAGTTCTTGTCTGGTAGTGACCCTCAGCCTTGCTCCAGGAGGGCTCAGGTTAGTGCCTCCACCCGGCTCACTGCAGAGACCCCTTTGGCAAGGAGAGAAAGCAAGTGACATCTTTCTCTTCTAATTGAACAGGACAGCTGATTGACCACAAGGGCTTGTTAGAGAGGCTGTAACATTGAAAGTGCACATCTTTGTCACACAGGGATACTTGATACTTAATCGTGCTGCTTAAAGGGACAAGCCATTTATCCTCAGGGCATCTGTCCCTCGCACAGAGGTTTCTGAATTGGACTTTCCTGGTTTTCAAAGCAAAATGGCACAGTCAACTTCAAACGGTGACAAATCCCAGGATGACACTGGGGATCCTTGGTTTGGGATCCTTCCTTCTGAGGCTGTCTCTAGCAAAAGCTGGTGATTTTGATTTCCCACTGTACCAGCTATCAGCCATAGCCTTCCAAGTTAAAGCAAAGGATGTAGAAAAAGTTACTTCTGGATTTCCCCAAGAGTCTGGGAATATTTTAGAAAGGCCACTTAAAAGTCACATATACAATGGCAAAGGACATGTTATTTTATATGTCAGGCACATCTTGAAATACACAGCAAGCTTTCTTCTTTCAGTGATGAAAAATACCTCCCCCCCACCCAAGCCCAAGCCTCAGTGCAGGTATATGTACTTCAAGTCTCAAGAATAATCTCACATTTTATGAGTCATATACAGTCATCCCTTATGAGTCAACCCTATTGTTTCCAAGCATCATTCTTATGCTCTTTCATTAGGCTATAAAAAGAGAAGAAAGATAACACTGCCGCTGCTGCCCCTCCAGTTGACACAATTGAACTCCAGAAAAAAAATAGGTAGGATTTGTCTTTGGTCATTAAGAATGAAATCTGTTCCCAAACAGGGGCTCAATCAGGCTAAAGGTAAGCTTTAATAGGAGTTTAATTTAATACATCTCTAGCACCTCTGTCTGCTCCTTTCAGACAGAGGAATCTGGTGGCAGGACTTTCACCTTGCTCTGAGCAGTCTAGAGAGGGAATCATCTGCTGCATGATGAGTGCCAGGAGTGTTTAATGGAAAGATGGCCCTGTCAGCCATGTAGTTCCAGGTAAGTGGGAGACTTAAAATGAGGCTGCTGGCGAGTACAAGGCGACCAGATTACTTAGAAGCAGTAAAATGAACAAGTGCAGCACAGAACCGTTCTAGACATACACAAGGGTTCCAGCATATTGACAAGCGAGGACTTGGTTCCAAGGTCATGGGAGAAGAGCAACCCTGTTCTGAATCCCAGGCTGGCCCCAAGTCCTGGCTCTGCCCATCCACAGGGTCTCTCCTAAGCAGGCTGCCCTCCTCCTAGGTTCAGGCTACCTAGAATCCAGTATTTCTGTGCAATAAACCAACTTGTTTTGTCACCAAGAAGGAAGCCTTGCCCCTGTTTCCCTCTGTGCTCCCACAGCAAAGCGCCCAGACCTGTTCCCACTTCTTCAAGGACAGGCAGAGTAGAAGTACTGCGAACATCTCTACACCCAGAAGTCCCTGTGGGAATACCACAATAAATGGCTTCAGAGCCAGAAAAGCTCTCCAGCATAGTTCTAAAATGGCAATCTGCATAGACTAAGATGCACACATCTATTTTATTTCACGTGAATTATGAGAGCCCCACCACACTCTGATTTCCTGCATGTGACTAATAAGAGAGCTCCAAACAAGTGCTGCTTCGAGTCATGTATCTTTCCCCTTTTATACGTTAGCTAACTGTCAGATTACAGTGACAGCTCCATTAGTCTGGGATTCTGTTGGACAAAACAAGAGCAAATATCTTGAACAGCAGAAGCCTCCAGTGTAGTGAGGGTGATCTAAGCATCCTTTATAGCACTTCACTTCAGTCAAAGCTGTAAACCACATACGTCTTGATTCTTTCTGCTATAGGTGGAATAACTACTGCCATTTATGCTCCTCATATCAAAATACCACACACCTTTCCAGAAACCATTTCTGCAGTTTAGACACAAAATAATCCTATGTGACCTTTGCAGACAGACCTTACTAAGAAACTCTTGTCGTTCATGCACTTTATTCTTGGGGCTTTAAATGAAGCTGATAATAATTTACATAGTAAGAATGTCTGTTACATCACCTCAGCATACTGAAATGACACTTACGGTTTCTCCTCACAAGCGAGATGTAATGTAGGCCAAGTCATTTAGGAGATGATTATGCTGGAGCCAGCAGCAGGAGTAACTACATTAGCGAAGAAAATGCATGTAGGCAAAAGAGAGCACGGTTTGGCCTTTCTAGTGGCTCAAATTTCAGTTTTATTATGCAGTATGACATTATAAGTTTAATAGTAAGCACTCCCTACTCTCCTCCTTATAGCACATAGCACAGACCTTTGATTCTTGCCACGTGTCATGCCTTTGCTTGCATTAAAATCTCACTCTTCTCTCCCTGGCCCTGAAGAGTTACTGGGCTGCAATATCAGGTTTTTTCTGAATAGGTGTGACTTTGAATGCCTACAGCACAGACTTGACCTCAGGATAAAATGGAAATACAGTGGGATCTTCTGGGAAGTATGTAAATATGTGAGTTGGTGAGCAGTGAAAAGGCATCTGAAATACAGAGGTGACCAAAGGCTTTTCTTGTCAGTTTGGCCATTTTTCAAATGTGGTCTCCCAGCTTTACATTGATAGCACACTGGCCAGATTTACAGACATCCGACACTACAGGTACATCATCCTTTGGAAAATCCTGGCTTTCCAGAGCTCCCTCAGCACTAGCACTGCAGGTTTTTATTACCTGGACAATATATGCATGTAGCCCCCAGTCAGTGCCTTATGAACTCATGTTAAGACAACACCTGCAACTTGCAATCTTTTTAGGTCCAGGTTGGGATTTCTGCAAGACACTTAACATCATTCGTGTATTACAGATTAGCATGTCATGGCCCTCAGTTGTTACCTAATTCTCCCTAGGTGTCCCACTATGCCCTCTCCAGAACGGTCCTTCTCAAGCTTCATTGCTGCTGGCCTGGGACCGGGTACACCAGTACGGTTCTGCTGACTAAGTGCATGGGGATCATGGTATCGACAATGAGAACTTGGCTCCTGGAGAAGTACCAGATGCACTGAGCTCCCAGTGGCCTGGGAAGAAGCACCATATGCTGCAGTCATTAGTGACTGCAGAGCAACAAGGGAGTCTGACACTTCTGATTTGCTTTACCTTCCGCAGCAAGAGCAACTGTGGCTCTTTGCAGGACACAGCATAATGTGCTCAAGCAAAAAAGCAGTAAGAAATGGTATATTAGAGCTACAAAACACCAGTGCTGCTCCTGCTCAGCCCCACAGGCCAGCTGCTCACACTAGAAAGCAAAACACAAAAGCCAATCAGGAAATATTTTGGAAGCACTGCAAAAATTGCTCAGAATAAAGACCAATGGACACTGAAGCCCAAACAAGTCTGTCACCTCCTGACGTGAAGCCAATTGCTCTTTGTGTCCAATGTTAACTGGAAGGCTCCACCACAAGCTAGTGCTGCTGCAATATATGCGGTGTCTAAGCAGCCATAAACCCTCTGGTACGTGGCTGCATTGCTCTGAAAGGTCACATTCTGCAACAGAATGTGAAAACGGCATCTCGCAGAGTGCTCCTGACATAAATGTTCCCTTGCAGAAACCAGAGATGATTATGCCCTTGTAAATGACAAACCTCATTAGAAGAAACAACGTTTGTGCCTTTAACCTCGCCTCTCCACTGCCAATGTACCTCTTCTTTACTTCAACACTCTGGCAGTGACTAGAATATTTAGAGAAAACACAAGCTGATTTTCATTCCTTTTGGCTTTGCTGACAATTAGTAGAGCTGAAAGCCAAGGTACTTTGAACAGGATAAATGAACTTGGGGGTTAGTTGGTCATTTCCTCCTGAATGAACATGAAAACAGATTAGAGGGCTGAACTTTCATATTGCACTGTGACACTGTCATATTTCTTCATGGCTTCATTTTGTATTTTTCCTACCCTCCATTGACTTTAGCCCTCTTAAAAGCACAAAGGAGGAGAGGGAAGAGGAAAAAATGATTCTGTGCATTTTTTATGGCATATTTAATGACTATTTATTTTTTCTTGTTTCTTTCCAGATACTCAATGCTAAGCAGACTGCTCAAAAGTATAATGATATTTTCAGACTAACACACACAAAGCTTTTTCCATTATGTTCCCAGGTCTACCCAAGAGGTGCGCAGAGCTCACACTGCAGAAGCTATCTTCAAAACTGAGCCCTGGGAATACTTACAGCCACATTGTACCTGCAAAAACAGGGGAAAAATGAAAATGGCAAAAGAAAATGAAGCCATCAGTGGACTTCAGATGAGCCCAACTGTGCTTTGATTCCAGGTTTCAGGGAAATTTCCATCTCGTATGGGCACATGGCTGCTGGTGTACCACCTTTAATTAGTGTGCGTCCAGAAGGAGAGGGTGACTTATAGGGTCAAGAAGACTCAAATCTATTCCTGGTCCGCAAGATGTGTTTTCCCATAGGGCTTCCAGCTAATGAGTTTGTTTCATTATGCCTCAGCAACCAGCCAGCATGCTCTGAACACAACACATCCTCTCTCTGCTCCTCATCTGCCACATCTATTTGTGATACAATTCTTTAAGGTAGGAAAACCACTGCATCCCACATGCGCTTGTACCATACCAAGTAGAACTGGAGCTGACACTCACTCAGTTTTGAATCCCTGCTAGAAACAACACTGATGGTTTTCCAGCCCCCTTGCTTTGGATTTCCACACCAGTTAATTCCTCGTGACGCTCTCAACATGAATATGATATCCAGACCATGCCCTGTCCCAGCCTGGATTGGACACTGGTTCCTGCCAGGCACTTGGTTTGAGACATTTGGACTCTGACAACAAAGCAAGGTACACAGCTCTGTTTGTGTACACACACAAACACCCCATGTGTATTTATCAGTGTTCAACAGAGGATCATTTGGCTTTGCACTCTTCATAAACAAACAAACAATTAACACCTAAGTTCATTCTGTAGACAAAAGGATTTTGTATTCATTTTGTTGACAAACTGACTTGAAACCATGGAGAAAACCCTGTTTGACAGTCCTGGCACATACTTGATTCTGTAGAGAAAATGCATTCAGCTAGCTGTCCAACCAGTTATGTAGGCAAAATGAATTTCATCATAATTCTGTCAACAAAATGCTAACTTGCTTAAATTATTCTCTCAACAAAATAAATTAACTTAAATCCTTTTGCCTAAAAAATAAATGTGTTTAGTGAAGTCTTGTAAATACTATAGTCTGTTAGCTCAGCACGTGCAATCCAAACATTTAGCTTAGCTGAGGCAGCGGGTCTTGTCTAACCAGGCAGAGCTGGTCTTGATTCTTTCAGCCTGCCCCTCCTCTGTAAGGTTAGCCTGCTAAGATGACCAGTCAGCTGCTATGCAACACATAAGAAAGTCAACTAGGACCATGCAAGAGAATCTTTTCCCTATTTAATCATTAGCAACTGGCAGGAAGAATTTGACATAAACCTAAAGAAATCACTCTGTTCCCCAGAAGACAGGCTCCATTCTTAGATCTGAAGATTGACATGGAGCTTCCATGACAAATCTTCAGACAAAATAGCAGTTTAATGAGGGACTACAGATGAGATACCTTAGTCAATTTCATACTGAGAGCATGAAAATGTAATTACTGTGTACCTATGGAAAATTTTCTCCCTTTTGTGTTGCTCCAAATTCAAGTTTAAATTCACATATTCCCATCTTGCTTAGAAATGCCAGAAACTAATGCTGAAAGCATTGAAAGCAATCAGATCACAGGTATTGCCACATGGAGTAAAGTGCACCAAATCCTGCTCAAGCCAGTGTAAATGCAAAATGAACTGCCCCAAAATCAATGGCAACTGCCTGTCCTTGAGTTCATGGCAACATTAATGAGGATGTTTCTGGCGTGCCTTCAAGGCACCAGCCACTGCAAAGGAATTCCTGTGGTCCCTCTGCCATCTCATCTCACAACACACATACATGTCGCACTCCAGCCTGCAGCTCAGCTCAGAGCTTTCACACTCATTTGAACTCACCTAGGGAGAGCAAAACTCCCAGAGATAAGATAAAAGTGTTGAGCTGGTTTTTACAAGTTCATTCTCTGTGGTTTACCAAGCACTGCCTGCCCTGTTGTTCTGCTGCATTTTAATAATAAAGGAACATTGAGATAGTCATGCCTGTATCTTTAGTGATGTCAGTCAAGGAATGTGGCAGGCTGGTGAAAAAATTAAACTCTTAAATCTGTTTTTGCAATATTCTTCCACTAGTATAAAACAGGCTTTTTGTCCTCTTTTAGGGGGTTATTGTGGTTACAATGGAGTTAATTTCCAGGTGTGTGGAAAGTGTATGGTAACACAAGAAAAATACCATATTAATATTTAATATCACACTTTATGTGCATGAAAAGAATAAAACCCATTCAAATGCAAATGCAGCCTGCAAGATGGAATAAAGTTTTATGTTTTTCCAGTAACATCTTCATTTTGCTGAAGACCGACTTAGTCTTGAGCGAGCCAACAGCGCCTGTGTGTGTGCAGTTCCAGACACACAGAGTCTGCCTCTGGCCAAAGTCCTGCTTGGTAGTTGAGACACTTTTGCAATACTGTCTTGTTACAGCACTCATTGAAATACAGTGGGTTTATTAATCCCTTCAGAACCACATGTTGTAGCCCCAGAGGGAGGAAGCCTGCTGCAGTATCAGAGCTCCTTATGAGACTTTAACAGAGCAGCCAAAACTGTGGGATTGTTCCCTATGGCTCTTCTGGGCAACAATTCTTTTTCTTTGACATGCTCTGAATGTACCAAGTATAATAAATGGCCTATCCTGGGATTTTCAATGAGATTCCAATGTGCTAGATATCCAGCTCCTTCTGAATTGCAGTAGATCTGGGTCTCTAACCACCACAAAGCTCTTTTGACATCTCCAGCATTAAGGAATGCATTTTGCCAACCACATTTCAGGCACAGCCTAATTGTAACTAATTGAGGAAGCTTGTAAAGAGTACACAAATATTTGCAACTCCCTCTAGGAAACAAACATAAGCATCAGCTTAGCCAGAAGATTCACTGGCAAAACAACAGCAGAGGTTTGGGGAGTGTATGGCAAGGAAATCGGGTATACTTTAACTGGTGTCACCACTACCTATCATGGAACTACTCTTGATCCACCTCACCTTGTAGAATATAGCACTGGCCAAGGCCATGCCTTTCTCAATCTTGTTCAGATAAGCTTCTTACTTTGTAATGGCTCCACCACAGTGGATGTCTTTAAACATGTCTTCCAAATGGATTCAGATGGAGTAATGCATTAAAAATAACCCTGCAGTGAAGGCATCACAAGAGCAGAGTTCAACATCTGAATGTGGCACATATATTTGGAGCTACTCTGAGCAGGTTATGTCATCAAATTCATTTTATTTCATGACAGGCTTCAGCCTCTCTCCAACACTGCTCCCTCAAGGATTTAACAGGGTTTTCTCTCCTACTCCAGCCTGGATTACATTAGACCCTTGACTCCTTTGGGTTTACTCAAATATAAGGAAAATCAATTACTATGCACTACAGAAGGACTTTAAGGCATGTAATGCTGCTGTCCTGGAGGTCACCCCTTGGCACCACTCACCAGGACAACCTTCAGAAGATCTAGCACTTCTCTGCCTCTGCACCAGTCCTTACTGAACCAAGCGATGGCAGCAAAGTGGCCAAAGACCTCGGCCTGTCTTAGCCTGTGCTCAGGCTTGGGCAATGCTCCACACCCAGACCTTAAGGAAACAGTTACCCAAGTCTGCAAGGAGGCAGACAATACTAACAGCTCAGACAAGGGGAGCAAGCAAGCACTGGGAAAGCAAGTCAACAAGGAAGAAGAAAGCTGGAAGACATACATTTGTTTGCTTGGTTTTTAACTCTGGTATCTCGAACTCTCCAACACCTTAACTTGGGAATTCCCCTTCGTGAAGGAGAACTTCAGAGGACATAAATAAATGGAAATTCATATGGAAACAAATGTCCAAATACACACGAGGAAGGGAGAGGAGGGAAAGGAGTGATTCATTATCATGGCTTACATATCATTATGCATTCATAAATTCCAAGGTAATACATTTTTTTTCATTGCTTGGATAATAAATCATCATTCGATTACATAAGGGGAATATCTGGATGGAACAGCAGCCTTTCTGAAAAACACTCCTGGCAGATGAATGACAGGAAAATTTATGGAGGGTTCTGTAGCCTGACTGTCCTGCCTCCAGGAGAAGAGACCGTGCCAACATTGAAACCTTTCCTGACAATTCACAAGGCAGAAATCGGCCTTGATGGAGTGAGGTTTTTAGACCTCCCTTGGCTTGATTTTCATTATCCCCTCTTTGGCAGCCTCCAGAATGTCTAATAACAGTGCAAAGAGGTTAGAAAGAGCTATCCAAACTGCTACTGAGCCTGTGCTAGCAGGCTTGTCTCTAGGATCTATGAAAAATATACTGCTGTGTTCCCCACTTAGCTAGAATTGTCCAATCAAAGAGATCCTTCAGGGTTCACTAGTACTCATATCCATGCATCCAGTTTAGGGACTGCTTGCTGCTTTCCAGTGTATCTTCATTCCATCTCCCAGCCTTGTTTTTATAGACAAACTCTTAATTTCTTTCCACTTTTATAAACAAAGCTATTTGGCTCTTCTTTTCACAGTTAGTGCCTTTAAGTCATCCTTCATTTTTCCTCCCATTACAGTCACAGCAAGGGGTAAGCCTGAAAATCTGGTCACCCAGGCAAAATATCCCAAGAGAGGGGGTTGGCAACTGAAGCAAAAGGTACAACAGAAGTCTGCTATGTGGAGAGTTGATCCTTGCTGCCGTAAGAGCAGCCAACTGGGAACCAAGCCCTAGATTGTTTTTCACACTTGCTTCTGGAATGAAATTGCTGTCTCCTTTTAGGAGCAGCTAAAGGGAACCAGTGTCTCTCTAGGCCTGTGGTCCCACTTTAGCAAAAGTGCTAAAGCTCAGTGCTTCTAGTGGAACAGTATCGCTGAGCATTTCTTCCAACAGGAGCAAGCCTTGGAAACATGGAGATTTAATCTGTGAATTGTCTGTTCTAAGTTGGAGGACAAATTACATCCCTACACTGGGATTTGTGTCTTTGCATTGCTCAGCTGCCAATATCTCACAGAGTCTGACTCAGAAGTCTTTTTCTTTAGAAGGGCCAACTAAGATTATCAGAGGAAAGGACTGAAAATACGGGCTAGAATCTCTGTCAGCTAAGATTAGATGCCTACCTCTATAAACTAGACATGGAGAGCCTCCCTTCACAGGTGCCAGAGAGAAGCAGTGCATTCCACCTCCTCCTAAGGCAAACATCTGAAACAGATCAGATGAATCATGCTCTAGAAATGCCTGTTTCTTAGCAGTGATTATAAATGAAGTCTGGATAAATAGCTCATCTGCTGCCATCTGAAGTAGAAGGAATCGGATGCATTAGTTTGAAAGCAAAAAGAGAAGGCTTTCTTTCTCATTGATTTAGAGTTTTGGGTGGCAGCACAGACACAACAAAAGTCTGTGTGGCTTCGTGTGGTTTTCTGCATGGGACATATTTTATCTCCTGCTCTCAGTGTCCAGATTTCAAGGGCTGCACAAAATATTACTGTGAAAAATCAAACTCAAGCTTCCTTCCAAATTGCATTTTCATTGGGCATTAGCCAACACTACCCATCCAAAACATTAAAGACCTCTAAAGGCACCCTACACAAAGGAATCTGAGATGTTTTCCAAGGGAATCTTCCAAGAATACCAACAGTTGTAAAATACAGTTGGTAATTTGTTAGAAGATATTTGGGCAACACATGGAACAGAGTAACTCCATCAGTAACATGAGCACAAAGCTCTGATGGGTCACATTAGTCTTGGAAAAATCTCAGTCTTCCACTCAGGCTGCCATATGGAGAGATGCTCTCCAGTGCCCGTTTTACTCACCAACACTTGCAGTCCTTGCCCCAAAAGTTTAACAGCCATAATTACACTGGGACATGAGAGAATGGTATAGATTTCTGCTACTGAAAATCTCTTCTCAAGCCCCGATCTGCTAAGGTGCATTCAGTGTTCTTTGAATTCCCTGGACTGTCTCCACTGGAGAGACTAGCAGGGCTTGGGAAGACAAACAGAGTCTTAGCCTTTACCACTTTGTGGACAGACCTTAAAACCTGCATTCTCTGGATGCCAAACAGCATTTCACATCCATTTTGGCCTTCCTGCAATTGCATATAGCTCAAGGATATATATTTCCCCTGTCTCATCCCCAGGTGAAATACCTTCTGTGGAATAAACAAACCTTCTGCACTTCTCTGCATTACCGTAGCATTTGGAAGGATTAGGATGCAAGTGTGTTTCACACTTGATGCAGGAGAGTATCTGCTTTGAGTTTCCACCCTGCTGTGATTTGTCGCTGGATGGAGTCTTCTCTCTGAAGCCCTGGGGCCTCAGCTAAACACAGTAATGTAATAGATTTTATTAGCACTTTCAGAAAGGTAGTCTAACATTAGATTAGCATTAAATGGTCCAGCAAAGTAGACACATGAAGGCATCTGTAAACATCCTCCAGTGCCCTTGGTAGCAAGAATAGCTGGATTTTCGGGCAAAGAGTATTTTATTTAGATGCACTCAGGCGCTGCTTTGCTTTGTATTCAAACTACTGGGTGATTAATGTCTTGGCGAGTTTTCTTCCTTATCAAAGTTAAAATGACTTGAAATATCATATGGCTTGCTAATAGATGACTAGGTAAAGCTAAATTGTAAAATGATCATTGCACTTTCGTCTCTTGCTGAATACACGGATTCCCTAATATGAGAAATGTGATCAGGAAATAATCTGCTACTAAGAAGGCAATCTGAATCCCCTTCAGGGCACAGGCTGCAAGAGCATAGCAGTGAGAATGATATATTAGCATTTCAAGAAGAGCCTGAAATCAGTACAGAGGATGCCACTGAGGAATAGCTACAATTGCTTTATCTTTACCTGCTAATATTGCTGGGAAAACTGCAATATTGGGAAATTGCAGAAAGACCAAACACCTCACTTATATTGAATTGGCTCTACAACTCTGTGGGACCTATCCAGAGCCCACAGGATGTGATATTCCCCAATTAAAAGTAAGTATTTCAGCCCAGGATAGGCTAAAGACAGACACTGAGGTTAGTATTTTTAGAAGGAGACGACATATTTGAGTGACTTACCAGATACTCCTTACAGTGGTGTGATTTACTAAGGATGAGGCTTCCATCACTTGCCTATCATATCTTGCAAGGATTGAATGCCCTCAGAAACTCTGTCTAAAAAATGCCCAAAGCGTTGGTGGCTTTTCGGTTGGTCGGTATTTTTTAAATGTGCAGTAAGTCCTGGATTCCTTCATGTGAAATCTCAAAAGTTTCCTCCAAGAGAACAGAACAAAAACCTGGATTTGGTTTTCACAACAATGAGGAGTTGGAGGGACTTACATATAGGATAAAACAATGCATAATAGGATATTTTAGGATAGCAAACAAAAGAGCTTAAGTGACTTTCTAATGAGCTTGAGTGATTTATAGCTTCTTGGGCTCTTGAGACCTATTTGAAACTTCAATGACTTTCTGGTGTAGGCACAGTTAATAAAGCTTGAATTTCTAATCTTGGGTTTCCCCCAAATGGAAGTTTTAACTAATCAAAACATCCAGTTGATACACCAAAGCAAGTACTATTGAGAGCTCCAAACACTTGCACAATCACAGACAGGCTAAAGTTACACAGAGCAATTTGAAAAATGCATCAAAAGCGTGTACCAAACTGTTCCCATTTCTCTTCTAAGTAAACAGCATGTTCTAGTCACCTAGCATAAGAATAAGTCTCTTGGATGTCATACAAGAAAGGAAATGATCAAATACACCCATACTTTCTTTTAAGCAGAAACAAACATTAAGGAAGAATTACTTTGGGGAAAAAATGAAAGCTTGCCAATACTTATTAAAGTTATTTGCTATGGTTTATATCACAGTGCTGCCACGTGTCCTGATGCAAATCATTGAGTGAACTCTGGCAATGTGCACATGGTGAGATATGGTCCCTGAAATAGGCTCACAGTTGAACAGAGAAAACAGGATGACTTCATGTGGGGCTACTGATCCACTCCTGGGTGCCATCACAGAACAGGCATTGGTAGAGCACCAGCCTGGTGCTTCCCCAGCCTGCCCACACCCCATGGCTCAGCTCTCAGCATCTCCTTCAAGCACACTATCCACACACACACACTGACAAAGCATCCAGCACAGCACTGCACTCCATTTAAACAACTATTTCCTAACTTACAATGGACCTGGGGCTTTGCCAAAGCTCTCCCATACAAAACCACTGCTTCAAAAGATCTCCCAATATCCTACTAGATTGCATATGCAACAGTTCTACCTCCCCCTCATATGGTACATACCTCTTTCTACACAGACAATGATTTATTATTTTAGCAATAGAAAGCTGCAATAATAGGCCAATGAAAATAGCTCAAATTGTAGCCACTTTGCCTAGCAATTATATATGTGACACTTTCATTTATCTGCTAGTCCAGCAGCTTCATTTACATCCCAGCTTAATGGTTAATTGTGGAAATGCACTTCACTATGACAGCAGCAGGGCAGAGCCAAGGCTGGACCATGTACCTTGACAGAAAAAGCCCCTTTTAATAATTCATTATGCAATCAAACCAGCCAGCAGCAAGAACAGTGAAGAGACGGAAAACATCACAGTCTTGCTGTGGAAATAAAGCATCAGTCTGGTAAGATGCAGATGATGCACGTGATGTATGAAGTACACTGTCATCCAGCTCCTACACCAACAGGAGGTATGAGGATAGAGCCCACACTGTGTAATAATATCAGTATCTAACTTAAATGTCTTCAAGTGGCTGAAAAATCCAGAGGGAGGGTTGCTATTTGTTCTTTTCATTTGTACTTTGGATTTTGCTCCACACAGTTCAACTGGGCTTTGAAGATTTTATTTCTCTTTAGTTGTAAGGGTAGAAAAATGTCTTAAAATAAAACAAAACTAAAAACCCCAAACCCAATAAAGCCAAGCCAATAGTCACAGGAATTTCAGTGAAAGAAATTTAAACCAACAATTCCTATGAGAAGGATGATGAAAATTAATTGGAAGAGATGTCAGCACTGTTTCTGCATCAGGAGAGCAGAATTTTTCAATGTCCATAGTAAAATGATGATTTACAACTCCGCAGTGAAGAAAATTTATACACTGACCAGAAAGCTGAGAAGGTTTAGATCAGGTCAGGGACTTCCTGATCACATTTTGCTTTTGTCAGAAAAGTGTTGACTCATTGGAATTGCATCTGTTATTTACCACTACGAGTTTGAACAGTGGTTTATGGTTGTCTGGATTCCTCAGGTCCTGAAAGGAAATAGCTGATCAAAACCAGAGAGGTGCAGAGCAGAAACAGCAGCTAAAGCACTTGCCTGAGATACCAGAGACCAAGTTACTGAGCCCAGGCTGACCTGGGCAGGTAGGAAAGTTCATTGTGTAACATGCAGGCAAAGGACTCTAATCGCATGACCCCTGTTCTCTCTTGCTCAGGGTCTAAGTGAAAAAGCACAATGTCCTGCTTGCTCCCTGCATGAAGAATTTCAGGTTTTCCAAAATCTAAGTCACAAGGACAGGAAAAATCAGACCCTCATGTGGTGGTCTTGCACAGATCCAAAACCCACCAAAGACAATGGCAGACTTACTTTCCCTGTAACTTGAGCAAGTCAAAGATGGGGGTCTCTTGTCTGTTTTAAATTAATAGCCATGGTTCCTCTTTCAGGTGTGCATCTCGTACCAAGCATTAGTTTCCTGTATAGCTGTTTTGACTGTAGACGCCTCATGGGCCATGGCTCATAAAACACAAGGCAGTGCTAAGATATGTTTCAAACAAGCCAAGGGGGGTAGCCAGAACATCTGCAGCACACAGGTGACATCTTTCGGAAAGTAGATGATAACCATAAGCTTAAGCATTGAAAATGTTTGCCCTGCTATTTTGCTGACCCTTGCATGCTACATACAATAAATAGTGTTTGTTTCTATTCACGCATGTATTCACGCATGGTGTCGGCTATGGCTCACCTTCCTCAAGTAGGATACATATACATGGTATCACATGATGTTGCATGAAGATATCAGGCTCATTCTCATCACACTAGAAATTAATGCAGAACTGAGGAGACCTGTCTGTATCCCATGTTGTTTCAACTAAGAGTGGGCTGAAGGAAAGCATACAAAATTCAGCAAGCAGAAGAATAGTCTTGGGCAGGTGGGGTGAAATCACCCCACACAGCACGGCTACTGGCTGAGTGAAAAACCAGCTGGGGCTGCCACAGACACAAAGTTGCAGTGGTGGGTTCCCATTATAAGCAAGGCAAACTGCCTACTAGGACGCCTGATCCTGGCAGGATACTGTCCTTTACATGGTGCCTCAACATTGCAACTGTGATGCTGTGCCCAGTTTTGGATTCTTAGAAACTGCAGAATCCAGTGCAGGGCAGCCACGGATAAGGGTTCAGGGTATAAGAAAGAACTAGAGGGAACTAAGCTTGTTTAGCCTGACAAAGTGGAGCCTAGAGCTACCTGAAAGGAGTTACAAAGAGCCAAACTCTTCCCAGTAGTGGCAGATAGTGAAAGAAAGGATGGTGGCCACAAGATGCAGCTTAGGAGATAAAGACTGGCCACTAGAAAAAGTTGCTTCACCAAGACAACAGTGCAGCCCTAAAATAGGTACCTCGAGAGGTGGTGGAATGCGCATCCTTGGAGAATTCCAAGTTGGAAAACCCAACAGCCATTTCTGAAGAGAAATATTTGGCCATGACACTGGAGACAGGACAGCGTAGATATCCATCCGGAAGTTGCAGCACAAAAATCAGAGCCACCTCTCCCTGGGAACAGGAAGAACAGCAGCACCGTTTTTATTTCATGATCCAAAATGCATGGTCTTCCAGTGTTACCCATGCTAATCTGACTCTAAAGGTTACTGTTGCTTAGACAGTATTCCTCCTTTTCTGAATGAGCCGCAATCTCTCGAGACACACTGTAATTACTTTAACTGTACAACAAGGTATAATTTTCCATTTTACAAGAACAATGTTCAAGTTCAGATAAACATTTACAGAAAATATTGAAATCAGAGGGCCCAAATCCTCTCATGGCCGGGTTTGACAGGCATCATGTGAGATAAGATCAGCAAGAACATTATCGGAGGAATTTTGTCAACCAAATCATTCTAATTAGTTAGTTTTACAATTAGTTTTAACCGTAAAACATGACAAATCTGGGGGGGAGCTGCACGTTTCAAGACAAAAATGATCATTTATTTAGTCCATATGGACTTGCTCAGCTGTAAATCACTCATGCATCACATAATACTTAGCATTTTGTCTTGGAAAATCACCTCAAGTAGAAAACACCATCTCATGTGTTACCAGGAGCAGCAGAGGCAACTTACTTGCCCTTTCTAATCCTTTACTAACCTAACCGCATAATCATCTCACTGAGCACTGAACCTCAGAGCTCTGAGGGCTCTGTCTTCTGTTGTTAGTTTCTAAAAGCACAGGGAAGATCCTCCCCAAGTGGGATTTGCATCACTAATTATTATGGAATAATGAGGAACAACAGATGCCAACTTTTGAACTTACTGAGCCTGGTAAGATTCCCAAGGGCTCTGAGTTTTGGAAATGTTGAAATTCTGCTTTTCAATCAAGTGGGAGCTGGATTGCTGTCACTAAGAGCCATGCGATGGCATCGGGATTACAGTGACACACCACTGCAACTAAGGCTACACTGACCCACCTAAATACTCAAAATGAATGCATCCCTCCCAGTGATTTTTTAGACATGGTCTATAATTTCACATTTTAATGGAAACAACCCATGAGTCAATAATAGGGCTTTCACAGCATTATAAATGACACAATATTCTTCTAAAATACACTGCAAATTTTAAAGAGAGAGGGTTGTGGGGTTTTTTTGTTCCACAGTAGTTAGATAGTAACGGAAAGGTTTTAAAAAGAAAAAGACTCTTTTGTAAGTGAAGGAAGACCTGCCAACAGTTAAGTTTTGCTATACTTGGGAATATTATACCACATTAAGTGTGTCTTACAAGAAGGAGTTGCCTTTGCAGGTTTCAAGTTGCCTTGGAATACTGAATTCAAGCAGAATTTCTAGACTCAGGTGAAAAATGCAAGTCAATGCTGCTTCTCCTACAAGCCACTGACTACACCCTGCCCACCTGTGACACCAGCAGGGTGACATGCTGTCCTCACATATAGCTCAATTTAAGCTGGAATGTACTAAACCAAACCCAACAGTTGTGCTTCTTTATGCTCAATTATTTGCTCAAGTTTTCATTTCCTTCAAAAGAAGAGGTGGAAGCTTTGTTGAACTCACAGCCACCCTGTGAGAGACACCCAGTGCCTACACCACTGGCACCACTACACCAGTGCCAGCAGCCACAGGCACACACCAAGAACCAACAGACATGTTGGAAGGACTTTCAGCAGTGACACTTCCTGAAGTTGGCCACCAACTGACGGCTTGGATAAAGGTATTTCATGAGCATGAGAAGAAACTAGGCTAAGGATAGATCTCAGCCTCTGTGCAGCTTTGGGGCCAATGCTTAAAGGCAGCTCCAGAAAGTCCAAATCAGCTGTTGAGACCAGCAGAGGTCACTGATACCTGTGTGAAGAGAGGACCATTGTTGGTTTAGACTGCATTCCGGCTGAGTAAGAGTTAAAGAGCTTCCTGGTAGCAGAATGTTTAATAAAACTATAAACCCAAGTACATCAACCTGAAGCCTGGTGAGACTGCTCTATTCTTCAGTGGTAAGACTGTCCATAAAGGTTCATGGAAAAGTAATACAACAAAGAGCTGGAGAAGGTTGTTTTGGGGAGTGTTCACTCAGCTCTCCCTAACACTACCACTATTACCAGTTGACAAATCAGCTTCTTTCTGAAAACAAATCACAATCCCAAAGCTCCTTCTGAAGGATTCTCTCTGCAGGTTACACTAAGAGCCTAAAGAGCTTCTAAACCAATCACGAAGGGGCTGTAAAAGAAAGACAAAGCAATAACTGCAATGAAGCCACAGACACTCTGAAATAATTTTCATTGATTAAAAGGGGGCCTGTGCCTCTGGGATGTCAAGACCAGTAATTCTTAACTCCCCCTGCTCCAGCATTGCTGCAAGACTGCATCACTTAGCTCTTCAGGGTACCAGGCTTTTCATACAAATATATTATGGCTTCTTCAGAATAATTACAAAGCAATTATGAAACTGCAAAAAGCCATACAAGAACAACCCAGATCCTGTCTGGGAAACTACCTCCTACCAGCCCCATCTTAATAGTACCTGGGGAACTTCAGACATTTCCAGCTTTACCCATAATCCACAACCCTACGCTGCTCCCAGCCTTACCCACAACATACATCTTCAGCACATGCTGTTCCCTGATAATACCACCTAAGCAACTGTCACCTCATCCTTTACCTGTCCAGGGCCCCACTTCTGCTCTGAAACACAGCAGGCAGGGTACTGATCTCAGTTTGGTCTCTATGCTCCATTTGCTGCAGAGACCTAAAACAAAACAGTGTTTTGCAGAAACACCTCATTTCTGTGCTTAACAACCCTTTCTCGGGTGGGCTAAGCCATGCGTATGATCACAATCAAGTCAGATAATGAAGACTGTGAAACTAATTTAAATTATCAGGATCAAATGCCATAATTCCCATTTTCAAATGCACAATTTCTGCCTGATCTGTTTATATGCAATTAATCTACAAACAAGTGACAACAATCCAAACATGAGTGTTTCTATCACTCTCTTGAAAGCTGTATTTGGACAGTAGTGTACCTCGAAAGTTTTTAGAGCCACCTCTAAATCACAAGCTTAGATTAAAATGATACGGGGTTTTAGTTGCATCTGTATCTCCCCTCTGTGCAGGGTTTCGAGGAATAACTGGTTTTCTGGTTCAGCTGCTGAACCAAAAAACTAAAAAGTGAAAATAAGAAGTTAAACAAACAGTCCTAGATCAAATAGAATCCCCCCACCAAATAATTTCATTTGACATTCCATCTGCTCTGAAGGGTTTTGTTCCATGTGCTTGTGTGAAAAGGAAAGGAAATACTAACTTTATTAAAGCAGATCAGGGAAGCCTTCTGCCTGGGAGTCTGCCTTTCATCCGAGGGTTTTAGCCTCTATGTGGATGACAGCACTCTTCTGAAAGACAGTGCTGGAGAAGGTCTTCACCACCCTGGCTCAGTGCAATGGAGAAAGTCATGGAGAGGCAGCATGAGGAAGACTCCTTGCAGCAGTGAATAGGACACTTCCCTAGAAGCTTGTGCACCAACTGCTGTAAATGCCTACTGATTACTGAAAAAACACCACCAGAGACAGGCTGAGGACACCTTGCCTCAGGATAATAAATTTCTCTAGTAGTGACAGCAAAATGAGAGTTCAGACCAAGCTGGAAACCAACCTGCAACTTGCTTGATGAGTCAACATGCTAACCCCTAAACTTTACAGCAGCATATTTACTCTGGAAGTTTTCGTGCCTTGTTCAAATAAAAGCAAACTTGACTTCAGGGTGGCTGAAACCTCCCTTAAAGTTTGCTCCAAACTATGTTTGCCTTTACCTGTCTTAACACTCAGATATAAGCTACCCACTGAAACTGCTGCAAAGCGAGGAAACTTTTGTCACCTCCTGAGATATATATGCTTCAGTGCAGGGACAGACCTTGGTTTATCAGCCTGTATTATGACTTACATGCTGTTCTCTTACAGGAGAGGTTGCTCCTTATAGGAGCTGAACACACACAAAGTGATCACAGATAATAGTCTGTGGTCCTGATTGCCATGCATTTAATGCCAGCTCTCACAGAAGTTTTGAAACCTCAGCTCCTACACTCACAGGATTAGGAAATTACATTTTCATTAAAAAGTAGTTTCCAACATCCATGAAGCTGAAGGAAAACCTACAAATGTAATTATCTCATATCCCAAGAACCCATTCCTCCACCAACAGGCAATGAAACTATCAGCAAGTTACACCTTTAACAGCTCCCAGCACTTACCAAATAATGACCTTCACTGTACTTGCAGCAGAGAGCGCAGCATCACCACTCTGGAATTCCCTTTAGCAGCTAGTAAGGCATAGTCTTTGTCTCTTCCTTCTCATTAGTCAAACTTCTCACACAGGGAAAGTTGTCTGAATTCCCAAAGTCCACATGCAAAGCTCAGAAAGACCAAGAACTTGGACTATTCTTTTAATTTCTTCTCCTGCATTAGCTCTCATCTCAGTAGCTCTGCCGCTATTTCCACTGTGTTTGCACCAGCAGCTGAGCAGAACCTTTTGATAACATTTGCAACTCACACTAATGTACCATCTATCTCTCATTATATCTCCTCACTGCATGTTTTTCTATTCACAGCAATTACTCAGATTATTCTTTCTTGTTCTAGCACCTCCCTGCGCATACAAACAAACTCAAGACATTAGCAATGCAGAATTGAGAGGTATTTTGTAACTCTTATCTCAGCCTCCTCCAGGCAGTTTCCTCTTCCCCCCCCCCATTTGCTTACCATTAAGACTGTCCTATGGCATTATACAGCAATATAAAGGTGCACCACAAAACTGTGAGTGCTGCCTTTAATTTGCCATTGTTCCTGTCCCTTCAGTAGTGAGAACTTGGAGGATGCGTCCAGTCAATTCCTGACGTGACAATGTTATACTTGTTCATCTGAATCACAAAGTAGCCCAACATTTTGAAGGTTTTTCCATTCTGAGCAATATGAAGGTCACTTTCTGGTATTATTTTCATGATGTGCTGTCAAAAATGCATCTTTCCAGGACACTGACGCTTCAGGGAATTTCGTGGTCCACTATTTTCCCAGAAAACTGGCTACTATTCCTCCCTCTATACAGGTCAGCAAGGAAATTGTTCTGGTACCTTGGGAGGAAGTGTTTAAGTTCCTATTCACTGGAAGTGGCATAAGATGAGTAAAAAGTTATTACCACATATACATGAATTTAGAAACAGCATATTATTTACTATATCTCAATAACCATTAAGCCAGGATCCATTTTTTGGTATCTCCCAAGTTCCATTAATCTGAAACTGATTCTATCACCAACTCATGCATTGAAATACTTCAGGGTGCACCCCTGTATCTGATTTGATGCAGGCCTGTGTGTGTTTCTGAGCTTGTACCTGCCTAAGTCGAGGAGACAAACCCCATGGATGACACGATCATCAAGACATGCCCCTGCAATCAAGGGAGGCAAATCTACCAAAGGGAGCAGCAACTCATCCCGGACAGCAAACTCCCCCAGGCTGGAAGCAAAGCAGCAGTTAAAGCAAGCAGGTTGGATGCCTCTTTTTGTCTCATCCCACCAAGCTGTAAGATAGTCTTCAAGCACCATATTGTCTGGGCTTGCCAGGGATAACAGAAACAAACCTGGAGGGATCTATTCCCCTCCTTTGCAGCTGCTCCATTCCCTTCATTTCTGAGGAACCTCCTCCCCTGCCATCAGAGGGAGAAAATCAGGAGGAAAAAAAAAAAAAAAAAAAAAAAGAAGAGTTCTGACCACTTTCTCCTTTTTCAGATCAAATTTGATGGAAAACTCCCATCTGAATAAACATCATGGCACAGGATGAACTAATACTAATGCTTATTTATTACATTCATGTCTCTCCTCCCTTTTTGATAGGTCCATAAACCTGATAATCAATAAACTTATTAAATAGCATCTGACCCAAATATATAAATAAAGTATATATGCAATCAAAACCTAAATCATCATATAATTCTGACACATGATGAAGACTTAGACTGTAAAATTATTCCACCCCTCTCCATCTCCCAGAATCCCACATATTGATATTCATTAGCCCTCAGGAACAGACAAGAGCAGAGTGAAAAGTTGTACAACAAAACCCCATCATCTTGCCCAATGTTTCCAATGAAAATCATTGGTAGAAAATGAAATGTGTAACTGTAATGTGAATTTACAGACCTGGATATGTTCTCTTATAGAAAATGACAGTTACAGATGAAAAGATAAATACCTCTCCAGATCCAAAATCCAAAGCATTGTTAGTTTTATTCCCACAAGATCAATACCAATCATGCACTGGAGTCAACCAGGAACAGTTGATAACAATCAGGAGGTGCTGGATTCAATTCTGATTTAGTGACAGGGTTGGTAAGTCAATAACTTCAAAAAGCAGCTCAAATATATATATATTTAATTTTTATAGCAGTATATAATAGGAATCCATTTGTAAGTCAAGATATTAAGCAGAAATAAAATAAGAGCATGGCCCTACGTACCCTCCAAAGGATATTTTTGCTTGGATTCAGCTGAGAGCCAAGAGAGAAAACCTGTGGCTATACTAGCACTGTCAGCATCTTCATACCATTTGCTGACATCCAAAATGTCTACCAAACCAGGAATATCCCAAAGCATCAAAAGGAAAATTCTCCAAGGCAGGCATGTTTCTGCAGATATGACATGAACCACTGAGGGGCAAACCCTGTCTTCAAATGAGTAGCTCAAAGCCCACCATGAGCTGGTTTGTCAGGCAATGGGCAGCGTTCTGTTGCCCTGTCTGCAGCTACTCCTGTCTGCACTTGCTGTGGAGTGCCTGTGGATCACCCCAAGCCTTGAAGCTACAGCGTTAGTGTAGTGCTTTAGAGGGCTGCATTAGAAATTTCACATGAGCATGGCATGAAATGATCCTTGCACACCAATACTTGCAAGGTATAGAACAGAATCATACAGTCACACAACGGTTTTGGTTGGAAGGGACTCCCAAAGATCATCTAGTTCCAACCCCTCTACAATGAGCATGGACATCTTTAACTAGATCAGGTTGCCCAGCCAGAATTAGTAGAAGTCTCCTTGAAGCTACAAGCATGGTGCTGGTGCCCCTCTGCTTGCCAGAACCTTTTCTTGAGAACTTCCTGAGAAACACTTCTGTGCACTCTGACTCTTTTGCCAACTCAGCCCCGGATACTATCTCTGAGCAGTAGCTATGACAGGAAGCAAACATGGAAGGAGGGCTACAAGGTGTTGCAGTACCACACTGTTATTTTTGCATGCTCCAAGAAAAAAAGAAAGGACAATGAGGAGGCAGTGGAAAGCTGAGGATTTTGTGGTGAAATGTGCTCCCACATTAAATTTCTACAAATTTACATGCATTCTACACACTGAGCATAGAAAAGACCTAGCCAATGGTCACGGACAAATAAACAAGTGAGATTGGTGTCAGGAGAACTAAAGACACTGGGACCCCTAAATACATATTTCCACATGCTCATGTTTCTGAATGTCTTTCACCATTGCCCTGGTTTGGTTATTAGTCCTACACCACTCAGATTGAAATGGGGTGGTACTGAGAGGGGAAACTGTTATAAGGATTAAAAATAATACTAATTATTCTGGAAATGGCTCTTTTCCCAGCAGGAAATTCAATCATCACCATATCAAAGAACATGGATTTGATACCCTGCAAACAGCCAGCATGGTAGGGACACACATCTTACTGCCCACCTAAATCTGGCAAAGAAATATGAAGTCTTTGAAGTAAAGCACTGTTATGTAAGAGCAACCTAGCCTCTAATTCCTGACCAACTGTAATGAAAACATTAACTGGCTACATTAGAGACCCATGCCCAACAGAAATGTTTTCCATAACTTGATGCTAATGGTACTGTAACATGATGATGGTTTTGCTAATTAATCCCGTCATGAAGATTTGATACACGGTTTGTGCACTTTGGGGCACCAATGCCAGGAACGCAGACTGCGTAGGTTCTTCCAACCAGACCTCACACTGTTGCACATGTACATGACCCAAAAACATATACTGTGTCTTGCTGCACAATCAGAACTACACTCAGACCAAAATATTATTTCTGAGTTTACACCTGACTGCCTTATATATTTTGAACCATTCACTGGCTTTCAGGCTTTTCTTCACAGCTCAGAGATTTAGTTTCCTTTTATTCCCAACCTGAGGTTTGAACATTGATCACTCACCTCTGGGAACTGAGATGCACAAAATAAATCTCTCAAACCTAACACTGCATGTATGAATGTATGGAACTACTCTAAAAATACAGTTAGAAATCAAGAAAACTACTGAAGCATCAAACCCAGAAATTCTACCATACATGCTGCAGGTTAAACTTCTAAATGTAAAAGCCAGCTCAGTCAAGCTTGTTGGCAGCAGAGACCAAGAACTTCCCTTTCAAATACTCCGAGTGAAAAATGCAAACAAAGCCCAAGGAGCTGGTGCATTTCAAATAGCCATTCCACACTGGGCAGCTAGACACAACAACAACCTCTCCTCACATGCAGGCAGCAGCTCTCCACCTGCAATCACAAAATGGAGTTCCCTACAAAGGACTGCAAGCAGCCTGGCCAGAGCTGCTGGTGTGCGTACGTGATTAGTCATACTAGTGATGAAGCAAAGCAGAATTCAAGTGTTTCCATACAGAAGAAATAGAAGCAGTGAAATCAGAGATTTGATACGTCTGGGCAGCATTACTTCCCAGTCGCTTGACAACGCAAACCACTTCTGAGGCATGAAATACCCCACTGACCTTGAAGCAAGGTAGCTGAGGATTTATGTACAGGGAGCAACCAACAACCCCAAGCCATGGCCAAATTTTAGTTTGACTCTTGGAAAATGTGGCAGGTCCCTCACATGTTATAGCTGCTGCCTTCATTAAACACTGCAACAGTAAACAAATAGTCTCATCCACCATGAAACCCCAGAGAGCGCATACATAGAGAAACAGATCTTCATTTGCTTGTCTGCAATTTGCAATGTCAGCAGGTTCAATGAACAAGTCACAGTCTCCCTGTGTTGCACCCAGTATAGGACAGTAGATGATGTAAAAGTGGGCGGGAAGACCTGGGATAAAAGTCCTAGTGGGTGCATGAACTATTTACTCTAGCTGCAAGAGTCTTTGTGAAGATTACACAGAGCCCAGCACAGGGCCGTGCACCGGGCACTGCAATAGCCCAGGAAGGCAGTGCCATCTGCAGGGCTCAGAAAACATTGGAGCCTGTTACCTTTGAAAGCCGGTAAAGCTGTTGCTGTGGCAGAGGAACACTTCCCCATGCAGAACGAGAGCTTGCCAACAAACAAACCAGGTCACATTTTCAGAAGGAAATTATGGCAAGTAATGAAAGATCCTTCAGCAAGAAATCCAAAAAAAGAGAGATGTCAGTACACAAAGCGCATGAGAACTTTCAAAGCACTAAAGTGAGTAATGATTTCATTTTGATTTCAGATCACCTCAAAAGCCACACCACCACCATTTAGGGAAGGGAGGACGTAATATCAGCATAGGAAAAAAGGGGAAAACATTTCCAGTCATTGCAGCAATGAGGATCTGGAAGAGCCTCCCACGGAGGGTCAGAAAATTTACCCCATCATCAGGAAAATGGACGGCAAAACACAGAGTTTGTGTTAACAAAAAGCTTTACTTGGTGACCCAAACCATCATACTGAGTCCTCTATTCGTATACCTGCAATGTTCACATTGTAGAACAGATGTGGGAGGAGAAGGCATTTCTTGGAAAGTGGAGACTCACTAACCATGAGTCTCCACTTGGTTGGTACTGGAAAACAATTACACTGTAGATAGAGGGCTTCCACACCACTGGGATGAGTACAATGGTGCATGGAGAAGGAAACATTTACTGATACTTTTCTTTTCCCGCCGTAATACACAGCTTTAAACCCTCTTCCACTGGGCTTTTCTACCAACTTAATTACCGACCAGTTGTTCAGCCTGCAGTGTGTTCAGAGCCTAACCCTGTAATAACAGATTTATCTGCTCCTTTCTAAACTTAACAGAAAAATAGAAATGGAGAAAAAGATACCTGCTGCCATGCTGGTATCAGGAAAAAGAGATATTCTCATTCTGTCTTCTTCAGTCCACTGTCCTGTTCAATTCTGCATTTCAGCTTTTTGTCACTCTTCAGAGAATGTCTGAGATTCAGAGATCTTGGAACAATGGCTTGGGGCAGGGCACAATTTCAGTACACAAATTCACGCAGCTGAGAGCAATGTCCAGACTGCGGATTGAGGCTGGAACAATTAGTGTTCTCCAAATGCATGGACTTGTAAAAGACCACTCTATTAGTTGCAGGTAAGTACATGATGCTCAGAACCACACTGGGCTGTCCATCAGTCAGATTACTAAATAAGATAATGCACATCAAATCTCTTGTCATTCAGAGTTCTGCTCATTCAAAAAGCCAGTACGACATTTTATTTTAAACTACCTCTGTGCAAAGCACTTTACTGTTAAACAAAGTGAAGACAGCTAAGCTTAAAGACAGCAACGAAACAGGTCTATTGCTGCGCAGCAACAACCCACAGTAACACCAGCTTATTAATTCTGGCCTACAAGGCTTTTTGGAGTTGCAGAAAACCATTGCCTGAAAATGCTATTATTTTATTGAAATCAGCATCTGTTGTTTTCAGTGTGATCTATTCATTGTCACAAAACAGCATCCAAGCATCCCTGCTGCCTGTTTATGAGAGAGTCACCACCCCCATGTTAACATTTGTTTACCCCCAATGCCAGAGCAACTGCGGCAAAGAGAGGTCAATACCCTGCCATAACATTTCATCCCATTACCGCTGAATCATGCTAGGAGGTGCAAATTACAGCTCTGAGTCCTTGCTGGCCCCACACATCAGCCTGACTAAACACAGCCTTCTGGAAGCAAATTTTGGTGGGCTGGGAGCAGCAACTTTGACATGCCTTGCTGCATATGCCTTCTGCTTATCCCCATGGGCAATTAACAGGATCTCTCTTGAGTGATGGGGTTTTGATGGGCTGGAAGGACAGGCTCTTGAACACGGCACAGTTGCTGAGATTTAATTACAGGGCCAGACTGCCATTTTCCCAGCACTGGCACTCAGGGGGAAGACTGGAGGCCGGAGGACAGTGGGGGTGCCAGACAGCTGCCTGGGCTCCTGGTGCCCGTCCCCACCACCCCACTTCCCCTCCTCGCCAGAGTCCCTCTCATTTGCACAGCAGAAGGAAAACACCACATGGGCCATTCACCCCTCTGCTGACTTTTCCTGAAAAGTTGCTAAGCTGTGAAAGTAACCAGGGAGGCTGCTAGATCTTTACATCCAGCATCTATGGAATTAGACCCCCTGGATACACTTATAACCATGGTGCCTCCACATGCAGCAGGACCAGACCCCACTGTTTCCATGGGAGCTGAGAGGAGCTGCAGTATTACCCATGCCTCTCTCCAAGCAGAGGCCCATGACTCCTGCATCCTACCACCTTTTCCTCTGTTTCAGCAGAGAGCAAGGAGGTCATCTTCTCTGATGATCTCTGGGAATTCAGCAATACATGATGAGCTTGAGCTTAAGCTTGTGCACACTCTCCATATCCAGGAAGAAATCTGACATGGAATTGTGAGTTGTTTTCCCACATGACTGAGAACCAGCCATAGTTCAGTTTGCTACTTCTTGGTTTTAATTACTGTCCTGCACAGAGTACATGCTGCCCGAGGTCACTCCAGCCCCTTGTCCCCCTAGAAGCATGTGAAACATGAATGACTCTTTTGTTGAGAGAAAAACATCCAGGCCATCCATAAGGAATGGCTATTCATTACAAATTTCAGCAAGTCAGCGCCTAAGACCTCATGCCACAGAGGTCCCTGAGCAGCCAGCAAGCATGACAGACAGAGGAACCCGTCTGGAATTCAGTTTTCATGGCTTGAGTAAGGTAGGCAATATGAAGGTATTGGAAGTCTTCTAGTGGCTTTTTCTGTATTTCTTAAAGATAAAACTAAATACGTAAAAAAGAACTAATGTGGAATGGAAAAAAAACCAACAACAAAAACCAAAAAATAAACCCAAACCCAAAACCCCAGAGCTCTGTGTTAATCACAAGTATTTACCAGCAGCAAGGGACATCTTCATGCTGCTTACATGAGCAATGGCCACCACATTCTCACAGTAACTTATCAGAATTATTATTATTTAATTATGTTATTACTGCAGATGCAGAAGGAAATCTTAATTCTCTACTGCCCAAGAAGAAGAAATTGCTTTTGTGACGAAATCACACACATTCTTCTGTGTAAGAACACTGGAGATTATAAAAAGAGGGCAGGTGGGCGGGAAGGCAAAGAGGAAGAAGGTGGAACTAAATTAGAATGAGGTTATGACACATTAATGTCAGAGAATAATTTTGGAGCTATAATACCTCCTTTTATTAAGAGTCCTCTGTATTACTATTTCATCCAGCCTCAGGCAGTCCTGCTGAAAGGGAAACTGGTGAGTAAATGAAAAAGGGCAAAGGCAAAGAAACCCCACCTAAGATGTGAGCATAGGGAAAACAACAGGCAATGTCTCTGGAGTAGTGCACAGCAATGAAGGAGCTGGAAGGCAGACATGGCCTCACATGAACACTGAGACATCTAACCTACTGAGCTGTGTTTCATAAACCTGCTATGAGTGTGCTCCATAAGCACAAGCCTTTCTGTAGGCATATGAGTGTATCACATGAGAAATGACAGATTAGAGTCCACTAAATAAAACTATACAAAGTCCCACAGAACTGGGAGTATAAGAAACAGAAACTAAGACAACCCCACCATATGAAACCTATCCTCCTGATTCTCACACATGAAACTCTGGGCATATATGTTTCTAAGAGCTTCAGACTCGATCCCAAGCGCACACAGGCATCAGTCAGTCAATACAAAGGACCACACACTGGCAAGAAATGATGCAACATTGCCAACTGGTCAGTAAATTCAGCAAAGCTGCTGTTGTGGTCAGTGGTTCCCCAAAGCCTGATGTTGTCTAAACACACTCATCTGAGCACTGGCCCCATGCAGAGGAGGTTTGGAAAGTCAGGGAATTGCTGTGTATCATGAGGAACACTGATGAGTGCCCTCTGTGCAGATGGCAGGAGCCCCTCACTCATTCTACACTACTGATTCAAGAAGCTCTACCCAGTTGGTAGCATCTGTCCCTAGGATTGTCAAAAAGGAACAAAAAAAATCCCAGAATTTGGCCCTGATCAGCAATGTATTAAAAAAAAAATAATAAATCAATTATTTTGGCAGGAGTCCCATAATCCAGATAAAAGGCTTGATTCTGTTTCCAGTCGCACAAGAGTGAACCAGAGCAATGCTTTTGCTGTCCAGAGAGTAAAAGCATGTTAAGCTCATGAACGTGAATGCGGGATGCAACACAGAATCCACAGTAGTTTTATCAAAGGAAGAAGGAGGGAACCCACAACAAAGAAGTTGTATCCACACTTTGAAGTTGTTATGTGAAATTCAAAGAAAATTCATGAGACAAAGTCATGAGACAGAGAGAGAGAGTTAACTGACATAATACCCCCCCACATCTGTATGCCTCCTATGCACTTCAAGTGAGTAGTTCTCCTGAAATCCCCTTAGCTTCCTACACTAGAAAGGAGATCACCGCAGTGCTCAAATCTGTACATGGGATGCACCAAGTGCCAAGATCTGAAGCATCCCTCCTTCAAGCACGACTCCATGCTGAAATGCTGCATCCTCTCTGCTGAGCAGGTCCCTCCATTCCTTGCCACCTCTTTTGAGCTGGTGGCTGGACTGGCACCTGATACACCTGGCATAGCAAGGCAGGCAAAACCCCAGCACAAACAAAGCCACCAGCCATGCACAGAAACCAAGTACAGATAAAAAGCCACAAGTAACAGCTGACCTGAAAAGTGATTATTTTTTAACTCTCATGTTAAATGGATAGCTGGAGATACCAGTCACAAGTGCTTCTGCTGTCCACAGCACCTATCCTTTCCAGAAAGCCTTAGTTCATAACATGTATTGTCACTGTCAGCCCTCAGCTGTTGTCTTCCCCAGCAGCTCAATAATCATCTTCAGTGACTGAATTTTACCTGTGCTGAGTTCCGTAACAGTAGGTCAGGCCACCCATAACCAGCTGAGAGTGGTTTCTCTTACATGAAGCCAGATTATAACCACGTAGTTGGGTTACATGAAGCACAACAAACTTCTGCTCATTTCTCAGAGCAGACCCTGAAACCTGAGACAAACAGTTGCTTCTTCCTTAAAACAAATCTGATCTGAGCTTTTCACCTCCTCTCCCTGTTGCCTAAAGGAAACAGAGCTGAGACTGCCCAGCAGCAAAACATCCAGAATAAGACAAGTGCTTTCCCTCAGACTTCTAAGGAGACCTTTGCTGATCCTCAGAGCTGCCCTTACCCTTTGCTTGTGCCCTCTGCGTCCCCTGGAGATGAGTCCACATTCATGCCCCCTCTCCAGGGCAGGAACAGCTTGAGAGACTCATGTTCTCATCACCCGTTGCTCTGAAATTACCTCTGTATTTTCTAGGAAGCTATAAACGAATGTAGTCAGAAACCTTTAAAAAGATCTTACTTTAAAAGCATGTGCACTTCCTAGCTTTAGAGGGACATAAAGCATTGCAGAAGACATCTGTGGAACATTTTTTGCCTTCACCCATACTTTTAACATCTTGAAGTTTGCATCAGTTCAAAGCAACATCTGCATTTCAGAGGTCTACTCATACACGAACTGAAAGGCTGCTTGATGCCAGCTGGTTTGCTGCCGCATGCTCAGCTTTCCCACACTCTCTTGCGAGCCCCTGGCAACAACCAGGATACACTCCTGGGCAGTTGTAGAGAGCAGTTATTATAGAATTGTTTAGGTTGGAAGAGGCCTTTAAGATTAGCGAGTTCAACTGTTAACCCAGCACTGTCAAGTCCAGCACTAAACCACGTCCCCAGGCGCCACATCTACATATCTTTAAAAACTTCTGGGAATAGTGGTTGCAGGCACTTCCTTGGACAGCCTTTTCCAATGCTTGACAACCTTTCCAGTGGAGATTTTTTTTCTAATATCCACTCTAAACCTCTCCTTGTGCAGCTTGAGGCTGTTTCCTCTTGCCCGATCACTTGTTACTTGGGAGAAGAGACAGACGCCCTCCTCACTACAACCTCCTTTCAGGCACAGGTAGAGACCAATAAGGCCTACCCCGAGGCTCCTTTTCTCCAGGCCAAACAATTCCAGTTCCTTCAGCCGCTCCTCAGAAGACTTGCTCTCTAGACCCTTTATCTGCTTTGTTACCTTTCTCTGGGCACCTCAGTGTCTTTCTTTTAGTGAGGAACCCAAAACCAAACATAGTATTTAAAGTGCATCCCCAACAGTGACATGGATAGGGGGATAGTGGCTTCCCTAGTCCTGCTGGCCACGCTGTTTCTGATACAAGCCAGATGCTATCTGCCTTCTTGGCACACTGCTGGTTCATACTCAGCTGGCTACCAGCAAACACCCCCAGGTTCTTCTCCTGCGAGCAACTTTCCCCAATCCTAGAGCTTGCATGGAATTGTGGCCCAAGTGCACTGCCCAGCACTGAATCTTGCTGAACTGTATACAATTGGCCCTTACTCATCTATCTAAGCCACGGCTGTACAGCCAGTTTTTCCCCAGAGAATACTGCAGTAAATGGTTTCAAAGGCTTTACTGAAGTCTAGATAGAAAACATCTGCATCATTATTTTGCAAACAGAGCTGTGGGAATCAACCCTCTGCTTATTTGGCCAACTCTCCCTTTCACAGCTTTGTTGAGCTTATTGATTTCATTGTACTCATAGACTAAAGCCGACATTTCCTTATCAAAATGGACTAAACACCTGCTTTATTTCAGCCCACACATAACTCCCAAGAAATAACACAGTGACCCAGAAAAATCAGAAGTATCTTAGTCATCGACCACCCTAGATTCGCTATACCTCACACTTCAGAATCCCTTAGAACCACATCTTCATCATCCAAGGTCTGGGGCTTTTTAGAAATAAATATGTTGAAATGTTGGGCATACCAAACTAAAATAAAAGGGGAAAAACAATCCCAACATGAAAAAAATTAAGCAATGTGATTCATGACAGACACCAGACAAAGCTGTCATGCTGGTTTTGCACTGGGGTAAATGGACTGACAGCTGTAGAGACACTCATCATCCACATTCATGTCAGCAATATCCAGACTGAATAGAGCATATGCAATTTTCAAGCTGACATTTTCAGACAGCTCCTTCCTCCCAGCCGCATTTAACTGGACCCTGAGTTAAGTGCTGTCAGACACTGTGCACAGGTAGCTCACTCCTCTGGAGTGCTAACACTACAGCAAGACTACAAGCTTCTGTAAATCACTTAGAAGTGCACTTGTTATTGGTTCATTCCTCCTGAAATGCTTGGAAAGGCCTCTCCTCCTGTATGACAGTTCACAGGATCAAAACCTCCCTTTGCAAACAGTAACACACCTAAGTATATTTACTTTCAGGACCAGCTCTAATAAAGCCAATGCTGCACTCTAATTCTCAGTAGCACTCTCATTTGCAGGATCAGAAGCTTCAAGAGTCTTTTAATTTTATAACAGAGGGAGAAAGTACTCAAGAACAGCGATTTCCCTGGAGCTGCTCACCTTAGCACTGGGCCTGGAATTTAACACTGAAACAGAGGAAAAACTGCACAAGATGCAAGGTCAAAATCTGACCCTTCCTTCCTGTCTATCACTTGCTGAAATCACCAGGCACCCAAGCAAGCAAGGGTGGAACATTTGTGCTAAGAAGCAGTCATGTGTGAGGAAAAGACAACTTGCATGTTTCTGCCTTTTGTCCGGATGACTGACCAGGTTGTCCCACAGGAGGGTCTTCAAAGCACAGTCAACCCCAGTAACAGAGACCTAACGTGCAAACCTTACTCTGTAGACCCATGTCATTAACTCAACAGTGCTGAGGGTTAACAGTCTCACCACCAGCACATACTGCATCCAGGCCAGAGGAATATACAGCAACACCTCATTTTTCAGAAACATGTAGGTTTTTGAGGCCTCTACTGACCATACCAATGATGAAGCAGTGTCAGTTCAGTCCATCCAGCCTACTCCAACTGGAGTTCAACAAGACAAGTGGTGAGGAAGAATTTTGCTGCATATCATCTCCATGAAGCAACACTTCCAGAAAGACCTGTTTTATCTGACCCCATCAGAGAACTTTTCATTTATGCAGAATTTGAACATCACAGGTGAAACAAGTAAAAAAACCACACATGTCAGATCCTTAAAGTGGTGGACATGAGCTGGGAGGAAAGGAGGTTTAGATCAAGAAAGCCAAGGCTAACCAGAAACCCTCTAACAAACTGGCAACGCTGGTTTGCTCCCATAAAAGAGGGCATATGAATATGCTTTGCTTTGCCTTGCTATCAGCTTTCTGCTGCTGCATCCAGCAAGGCAGGAAGAAATGAATACAAATCCACAGCACCTCTCTTCACTAGAAAGCTCTTTGCAAAAGTCACCAGAGCTGCTTGGGCTACTAATCTACTTGCCATCTGTCCAAGCAGCAGGAGCTATGAAACTATGCAGTGATAAGGTGGTAGGAGACACTTTCAAATGAATACCCAAATTTTTGAAGTTTGTATCCTCTTGTTTGGATAACCAGCTCTTTTTTCACTTTCTTCCCACTCCTGTTAGTAAATTGGGCCCTTGCACTTTAGTAGAACCCCCACAGATATCTTCATAAATCCTACAAAGCATGGAGCACCTGTGAAATACCCCGTTGCATGAGTATCATGGGAAATCTGGAAATCTGAAAGTTACAGATTTAGTAAGTATCAAAGGCCCACACAGATGTTAGAGGCCACTAATCCTGGCCACATAACAGGAATACTCTCCAGCGCTGAAGTCCCAGCATAGGAAACTTAACCCCCACTGCTAATGGCAGTGGTGGTCCCTGAGGTGGTGAGGACATGGCCCCTAAATCACTTAATCTACCTGAAATCCCACCTTGTGGCCCAAGCATCACTTTAAAAGTCAAACCATCTAGGATCTAAATGTGTTACCTCTTCTGTGCTTACAAGCAGTTTGGGCCACAGGGCAGGGAAGCAACAAATGGCAGATGCAGCAGCCCCACACTGTATATATATACAGACAGGCAATTCGTGTGTGCTTTCTCACCCTCAACTGTATGGTATATACATATCCTACAAATGACTTGCAGACCCACTTTCTTTTTTTGCTGTGAAGTTTATCTCTTTCACCTTCAGAGCTTGCAGCTAATGAGTTGTGCCACTCCATCATTTTTATAGAAGCACTCTCCTGTGGGCCATTAAAATCACCCAGTGGCAGTTTCTCAATAGCTTCCAGTCAAGTCTGAAACCACCGCAGATGTCTGAAAACATGAGACTTGATTCCAGACTCATTCACATTGGATTTACTTTGTTTAAATTAAATTTACTGACTTTGATGAAGTGTTGCTCCAGCTTCACATGGAGCATCAAGTGAGGCTGGCTCTGTGTGGCTTTTCCTACAGTGATTCACACTAAGTGAGTCCACTTAACTACGAAGACATCTATTTTAAATGACTGATTTCCATGACAAATTAAAAGCTGCTCATCTTAACACATCCAGACTGAAAAATCACCAACAGTCATAACCCCAACAGCACCAGCCTCTTTCCAAAAGCCACACTTTCTTTAGCTCTGAAATAGCAGGAGACTAGCAAAAAGCCTCACCAGTGACAGACTGTCTGCATTATGAAGTGTTAGATATGAGAGCAATTGAAATTAATGAAATTTCCCTGGAAAGCTTTGGACTCTCTATGACACACCATAAGCAACGTTCCTCATCTTCTGCAACTGCAGAGCATCCCTTCAGAATTCAGGTGCTCCTGAGGAATTCAGCAGGTTGGACTGCAAAGGTCAGATCCACAGCTGGCATAAATCAGCACAATTCTGCTGACTTCCATGGAAGTGCAGGTGAAAATCTTGCCAGAAGAGATGTTTTTATGCACTGCAAAGAAAAGTGCCCAGCAAGCAAACCATCAGCTGGCTAAAAGCTAATCTGCTCCATTGAAGTCACTGCCAGATGCCTCAGACATTGATGGCAAAACTGACAGTGACTGGCATGGATATGGCTCTGCTTACGGAACTCAGTTTTGTTTGTGACCACCTATTGCTGAGTGGCAGTTTGTAACTTACTCCCTCTACTGAGCTTCTGGGAATAGCAGAACAGCAGCAGTAGTGCAGTAAACAAACACATATGCAAGTGTATCTAATTGGTATGCTTGAGAAGAGAGTAAGGATACTGAAAGGAAACGACAAAAACTGTCTTTGCCCAAGCTTTCCCTTGATGACTCTGCTGAAGAGATCAGCCCTCAGTTCCTGCATACCCCCTTCACCTTCCCTGTCCTGGTAGCCAGCCACCATGTGGTGCCACCGATGGCCACAGGACTTCAGCCCAGTCCCTGAGTTGCCCTCTTCTCACCTGCATCTGGTAACAAGGAGGCAGAACCAGAGGATACGCACTGCAGCCTCAGAGATGAAGTCAAACCCATGGCACCATTTCCAGAAGCTACCATCTTCCTTGTTAAAGAATCTTGCTTTAAAGTATCACTATAAAGCAGGAGGGCGTTGCTGGGCATCATCTGCAGGCAGCTAGCAGAACCTCATATTTTAATACTGGGTAGCTCAGGACTTTCTCAAAATCAGCTGGTTTGAATATGTCAAATGGAGCACCCAGAATTTAAAGCATTTAATGTTACCAGTCACTTTAAAACACTACTCTTTGATTATGAAGGAGTACAGCTGTACCAGAAGACACAGAAGCTCCTCATGGGAATGATCTGATCTTCAGATTAAAAAGGTAAGAGCCCAGCAATATTTACTTACATGGCTTTCAAACAAAGTTGAAAAGAAAACAGGGGCCATGGCCAGCAGTAGCAAGAAACAAACTTCTCATTAGTGGGCTGTGCCAGATTCTTTATCTAAAAATAGTCTGTTCAGCAGCTTTTGAAAACACACCATCATGTTTAATTGGGATGCCACAGTACATGCTAAAGAACAGACGGGAATATTGCACATCTCTTCTGTAATGGCTGAATCTGAGCTAGGTTTAAAATCACTTTAGAACATTAGAACTAATGGGCTAAGTTGAACACAGAACTTGAGGACATGAAGGGCTTTCTGCCCCCTCCATTTCTGGCAATGTCTCAATAAAAACCAGAATCAGCATCAGTTAGTATTAATTTACACAATTAAAGAGGCAGTCAGATAACAGGTGTAGAAGATGACCAAAACAAGAACCTTAACAAGAGCATATGGCAATGTTTTAGGTCCTTACCATTAGGTCCTTACCAATAAAGTTCAAACAAATAAGCCTCCCATCTTCCTTCCAAGCGCTCCTCCAGTGGGGAGTAACACAGATCCTCCCCAACTCTCATAGGAGAAAACTGCTGCAAGAGTTAGTTATTTCTGTGTTAGAGTCATTTGTAAATGATTACTTCATTTGTGGGCACGAAGGTTGATGCTGTAAAGTAAGTAAAAATGCTCTTTAACTGCATCTTTCTGAAGGCATCAATACTTTGCAACATCAATGTCTCTTTCATTCAGGAAAGACTGCAGGTCATGTTTCAGCTGAGCAGTCCTTCACTCACATTTCCCAGCTGAAGGCTCTAATAGACAGAAAGTAGAGGGAATTTTCATACATTTGTTCTTGGAAAGAGCTTTTGTACAGAGGACTTCAAGATGTCACATAAATATTGCAGGCTTTTATTGATTTCTAGAGCAGGAACTATACAGGCAAAAAGCAAGGAAAGTCCCTTTACACCGATAAAGCCTGGTATTGTTTCTCAGCTGGATTAAAGTGGAGTCACTTAAAAGAGGTAAAGCGATTTCATTCTTTATGACCTTAAAGCTAATAACAGCTAAAGGAAATAATCTATTTTGTTGTGCATCCACACCAGCTTGAATCTCTCGCAAATATACCTGTCAACATACGCTCAGTATTACATTAGTGGCCTCTTACAAGCATACTTCAGCTGCAGTTAAACATCACGTTTCCTTGCCAAATTGGATGCAAAGTTAAAAAGAAAACAGGTCTTTTTTTCCCTGCTTCTCTGAAGATTTCACCATGGAAATGCTAATAGAAATTTGAAAAGCTCTAGAAGCTACCACACAGCAAAGGGTGGATGGAAGCTAAAGTAAATTATGCTCCAGAAGTCATGCAATTTGTCAAAAAAACTCCAGGATCAAGACGTGCTAAACCAAATTATCTGGAAGAATATAGAGCTTTCTGTATCAGCAACTCCAGCACTTTGATATGCATTACAACATCCCCCACCAGGTAATACACATGGTAAGATTTGCCAGTCAGGTAAAGTCTCAGAGGGGACACAGCTTCAAACCATGCTGCTGACCCCCTCTAGCCTCTCGTACCTAAAGCACAGCTTTCGCACTCAGCTTGGGACAGGGGTTTTGCTGTGGTTTTCCCTGCAAGGAAGAGATGCCAAGCCTTTGGAAGCCTGAGCCTTGTACCCTTGATAACTTTTCGGTGCTTTAATACAATTGACATCTAGTGAACTTACACATGACCTTCACGGGTAGCACTCCAGGAACGTCTGTCTCATTCACCCCATATACCACATCTAAACACAAACATGCCAAAAGAATTATAGTTGTGATATTGCAGCAGTGTGTTTTCAAAAAATAGCCAGATTTACCATTCTGTTCTGAGGACACGTGCAGAGCAATGAGCTAACTATACACCCACCCTTCTGAACGCTGACTACAGAGTTTATTCATCCTGGTTGCAAAAATCATAAATAGAACAGGAAGGTGAATCAGAGGGTACAGTTTTATGGCTATAATTTTGTTTCCCTCTTCAGATCAGATGGCTGAGCCGAAAGAATTAAAGCCCATCAGACATCACACTGGGTATGCGCTCAAAACGTTCAGCAAGTATAATACTCAATATATGGCAAACTGAATGCTTAAAGGAATATTTTGTAGGCTACTGTTTCTTATGCATATAACCATGCTAAGGAGCAGGTTTGAAGAACAAATATTAAAGAATTCCTGTTTTAAGTGTTCAACTGTACAGCTTTAAAATTTCATCTCCTATGAGCTGCCTTTAACTAGCTGAGGCATTTAACAGCTCAAGGTTTGTTTTCTCCTAAACTTCCAAAGAATTGTTGAGACTATGAGAAGGAATCACTACTTCTGCTGTGTCTGTGATTTACTCCAGAAACAGCACACAGCAAAATCAGATTCACCAGGAGGCTGCGATTGCCCGTTGCTTGACAGGTGGGTTTATTACCAGACACGGCCATTTACAGACACAATCTGACATTTTGAAATACCTGTTCTCATACTGCTGTAAATTTCTCACTGCAACTTACATTACATTTAGGAAACAATTCAGAAAGGTCTAAAAATCAACCTGACTCCAGCTGCTTCAATGTCCCTTAAATCAAGACTATTTCATGTTAAGCAAGGAGGCAATGAATCTGAAGAGCTGGTATTTTTGAGGAGATGCTTCTCTTAAGCCCTGCAGAAAGGCCGGAGTGAATCAGGTTTGCAGGCCTTCCCACCAGCTCTCAGTTTCTTCAACATTCTGCATGGAAACCAAACAAATCTTGGTCACCTTGCAAGTACCAGGGGTGTAATCTCAGCACCAGTGCTAACAGCCCCACAGACTGCAACAGAGGAGAATTTCACACCAAGCAAAATGAGCAGAATACAAATCTAGTGAAGTGGCAGTGAACTTCTCCCTCCCTCATCAATACTGGGATCGAATCAGTAACAAAGAGCTGTCACTCTCCCAGCTCCTGTGAAAGGACAAAGACCCTCCTTACTTGGTATAATCCAGTGTCACTAGGAAAGACTAGTCCCTGGTCTGCAAGCACTGCTGCATTGACCCACCTTAAGGATTTCTGAAAGCTGTTAAGCGACACTAATCACCACTGCGAATGCATAAAATTGACTTCACAAAGCCAAGAGTGCAATGACAAATTCTTGCAGGGCTGTGCACAGAAATAAGACTTTCTGGCGCAGACTACCAAGCCGCTGGTACTCCACAATAGGGGGTAATACCCAGATGTGTCTTGGTGGAAGAACTTTAAGTATACCACTACATGGGGGTAAAAAGGCTGTGGATTCATGACTGAGTCTTTGCCTTTGGTTACACTGCTCAGTCTACTATATTAAATATTATCTGCATTATATTAATAGTTTACTATCATACTAATAATCCCTATTGCATTGAGCTCCATTGTCTGGCAATTGCCTACAAAGGACCCCCAGGAACTGGTGTGAGAAGTGGTAAGCTAAGACTTCTCCATTTCATAGGTGTGGATCACTGTTATATTGCCTTGTCCTCTCCCTAGCAAGAACAGCAGAGGGCTCCTTTGTCCTCCACTTGTGCTCTGGGGCAGTAGTAAGACTCTTCATTTGCACAGCACCCAATGAAATGAGAGCCTGATGCTTGGGAGGGTTTGTGGAGCACGATTACTATCTAGTGGGTATATTTCATTAGAAGCTTTACAAGACTCCACATCACTTACCTCATTCAGCATGAGGAAATAGGCACTAAACACAAAAGAAACATCATCTACACCCAGCAACTGCCTTGGCCCACTGCAAGGCAGCACCTTGTTGTCTCTAGGAAAGGAGACAGCAAAGGAGCTCTCCAGGCTTGAGGAGAGGCTGAAGGACTCCTCTGAGCCTTGGGCAATCTTAGATCTGTCATTCTAACTCTACTGCAGGCTCCCATGAAGCTGAAAGGGATCATTTTACATCTCCACATCTCTACAAAACAAGAGCATTGCTCTCCTCTCACACATTTGCTGCCTCACCTAATTTACAACTTTGATTCCTCAGAAAAAGGACACCCCTTTCTGCAGCCTTTGTAGCACCACTGAATTCAAACTGTGTCTGGCCCCTAGGTGATACTTTAAAACAAATACCCATGGAAATCTTTCATAAACAAATATACACACACACCCCCTGGTACTGGGAATATGCTGCAGTATCCTCCCAGAGCTCCCCAGAATTCCCCAGCAAACCCAAAGAAGATGAAATACTTGGAGCAGAAGGCAACAGCTGTTATTTCAAGGTAAAAGCTGACATGCCAAATCTTGCCTTCATGCTAAATGAAGAAGGAAGATGACTGTACGTTTTTCTAAGAGAACATGCATGAAGCTCTGCAATGCCTCTGCAAAACTCACCAGCTTTGACAAAATAACATTTTGACTGAATTGTTATTTTACCCACAGTGTTCTCACTAACTCCATTCCAGCTACAATTAAGTTAAACATTACATCTCCAATCCTTTCTCCTGTTCTATAACCATCATAAAGAATTTCTTTTAAAAGACACAGCCTTTTTCAGTCTTTTGTGAGACACTATTAAATCTGCATTCTCACTTCATAGTACAGTTAGAAGCAATTTTATTAAAGTATTTATGATTATGACGGGCATAATATGAAAATGATCCATCTCTCCTTTTTCTACTGATTCATAATATGAGAACAGGAGTTCAAGCAATGAAATTACCAGCACGCCAGTGTCAAACAAATGAAAGATGCCACTTTACACAGCACGTGGGCACCTTATGGAATTTCCTACTGCAGGATGTCTAAATGTCAGACGGGGCTGAGTGGAAATGCAATTGCACAGCATGGGTATGAATGGCATGAACACTGCAAAAGCATGGGGATGCCATTCCTGTAGTGAGATACTCAGGATGTGTTTTCCCACCTCTGAAGGTAGAACAGGGGCCCTCCTATGTCCTGGGTTCAGCTTTATCATGCTGTAATTAGAAAATTGCCCAAGCTTAAGGTGACATTTTTTATGCAGGCACAATTTTCCTGTTTATCATTTCTAAGATGCAAAATTGGACTTGGATGGCCTGATTCCAGAGCTCCTAGCTTCAAATGCTAATTATACTAGGTATTAGTGCTAGCACTACTGCCACTCCGTACAGCAAACTTTATACCACAAGGTAATGAGTAACAAACATGTAGTCCGATCTGGAAGAGGGCATTTTGCAAGCCCTTATAACTCAACATATTCCACAAACACAGAAGTAAATTCACAATCAGAAATGTGAGACATAACGTAAGGTTCAACTTTCACCTGAAAGTGGGTGCTCTCATTCCCCAGGGACACCTCCAGGGCCGCAGGTAAGGAAGGTGAGGCCAGGCTGGTATCTGAACAACAAATACTGAGAAAGTGGTTGCACACCCACTGCATTAAAGTGCAGGTCACAGGCAGAAGCTAGACACAGCAGAAAGTGGCCTACTGCTTCAATGGTTAAGGCACCTGACTTAGCCAGTATAGAAACAGTGTTGCTAACCACTTTCTAAATTCTTGAAGTACTTTGCTTTCCCTGAAATGCAGAAATGAGAAGTGATATAGTTGATTTCCTCTTGTACATCTAGCTCCAAAGGATGTAATTTACTTCCTTCAGAAATGTCTATGAGAAGTGTTAAAGAGGCTCAGAACTTCAGGACAGAAGCCACAGTACCATCTGGTATGTGAAACGAGAGACAACAGCCCCTCTGAATGGCAGCTGCAATGAAATGAAGAATCATTATAGTTGCTACACAGCTCTTTACATTTCCTTCTCTGCTGCTGATGGCTAAGAATCCCCCTGAAGACAAGGTGACAAGCTCTGATGAAAGTTTTCATCATGCCCTCTAAAACGGGGCACACATTTCATTATGGGATGGGGAGCTGTATGGTACACAGCAACAAGATTCACAAACACATACAAAAAAACAGGGGTGATGTTCTGAAAGCAAGAATCCCTCTAGTTTGCTCCAGTTTGATTAGTACCTGACAGAAACCAGGAGAACAAATGCAACTGGATCTGGTGAAAATAATGATTAAAACCACAAAAAGCTTCCTTCATTCCTTTAAACTAATAATATGTGTCCAGCTTCCATGTTACATTACAAATCTGCGCTCTAGAGAAAGAGCATAATGAATTCCTGTAGCACCCAAGCCAATGGATTTACCTTTCACAAGGAAAATAAACAAAATCAAATCACAAGCCTAGTATCATGATGTTTGCATGATAATGCGTTGCTTTCATTGCTTGCCATTTTGCTTTCATTGCATCATTTCTTGTTAACATGTATTTATGCACACTAAAGATTACATAAAAGTCATTCTGCAAAGACAACACAAAGTAGGATTTAGAAGGGTAAAATCAAATAATCCCATCAGCTTTGCATTTAGTACCCAGCTAGAAAAAGGAACAAGATCTACAACATCCTTCCTTGTTTACCTAGTGTAATTGCTTTTGGACTTTCTTGCAAGTGGATTTGCTGAGAAACACTGCTTTCTCACCAGCAAGGTCGGCTTTCAACCCAGCGCAGAAGGCTCTGTGACCAGAGACAATAAGGGACACAGATAAAGGTAAGCTCAAAGGCCAATGCCTCTGCTCTTTCCCTGTACAGAACAAAGAAATGCAGAGAGGAAAGAAGGTAGAAACACGTGCCAAAGTCAATTCTAAGTTAGGTTAAATCATCCTTTCAAGAGTACCAAGTCTGGCTGCAATTTTAAGGTGGTCATGATCATAGGAACAAGGATCTTCTAACCACTTATGCTGGGGCTGGCACAGAGAATGGTCTTTTCTCTTTTCATGTGACTTGCCAGGCCCCAGTGGACTCGTATGGCCAGATTCGGCATTGCAAAGCCTCTTTGGCAAGATTCAGCTGCTGGCAATGAATCACACTGACGTTTGGTAGTATAATAAGTGATCTCCTCTCCTCTAGCTAACTGCAAGGATTCCTCTATGGATTACATTGCATGTCTACTAGATTATTGGTTTGGCTCAGGCAAAGATGTTCTTTATCTACATTGTTAAAGCAAGTGAGAGGTGCAGGGCAGCAGCAGTTGAAAACATGTTAAGTGCATTTTAGGGCTCTTCTGTCTGGAGAAGCACCAACTGAAACTGAATCACAAGGGTATTTTCCTATAAAGCCACATCAGAAGCCCACATACAAGCTACATCTGGCATATTTTCCCAGCAAAATAAACTGTGTTTGTTCCTCAGGCTATTGTCCCTCAGGATTGTTTCCAGGGTTTTCAAATTACATGAGTAACTACATTCTTCTAAGTCTTTGCATCCTCTTTCTAATTAAAACATCTCTCAGACTTATCAAAGCAGAGATATTAGCATACTGGGCCAGCTACCTTTTATTCCTAATAATTCCCTGCGCACCCAAAGAGAAAGTCAGGGAAAGGGAAAGAAAAAATAGGGGGTGAGGAGCGAGGGAGAAGGAAGGAGGGAGGGAACAGAGACCTAGGCACCATCACTTATACCCAAATCAAATCTTTTTTAGCAGGTTTTTTCTAAGCTCCCCCTATCCTTACTGGCCATCTCACTATTTTACAAAGCTGTCACCATACGTGAGCTATTTGGCTCCAGGGAGAAAATTATCAAGATGAAAGAATTACTTACTCCACTTCTATCAACCTCGTGAATCATTCATGTTCCTTACCTGAATCACAGCCAGCTGCAGTATCTGTCACACACTGGATTTAAGCTATGCACAATGTTACATTTACCAATGATCATTCAAAATATTCTATTAACCCACCTTCAAATACACACATTGTCTGTTAGCACACAGTACAGGAAAAAACAATTTATTGTACAGTTCAACATCAAGCTGAAGTGCCATAGTTTTAGCTGAATGCTATCCAGCCTTCTCTACAGGAGTAGGAGTGACTTTATTTATCCTTAGATATAGCTCTTGAAAAATAATAAGACACCATTTTCCCCTGAACTTTAGTAACAGCAGGTTTTAGATTCTCAAATGAAAACTGCAGTGGGTGGAAACTAAGAGTAAGGAAGCCTGTACCTATGATCAGCAGAATAAGCCTCACCAAGGATGCTTACGCACCCACAAACAGTTGTCAGCTATGCAAAATATCATCTAAAGCTCAGAAAAGTTGCCGGGAATGTTTCAAGTTCACCTTGCAACCTATTTAAACTCAGTTCAGCAGAATCTGGATGAAGTTTTATGCTGTGTAATAGGAAAACTAGCACTCTGGAGTATACAGTACACACCTCCATGACCCCCCTTATAAACCAGCTGTATATCCTCAGAAATTCTCTCTCCAAACAAAAACTCATCACCTAAACCCAAACAGATACTGCTGTAAGGCTAATTAAGATGTTTTATAACTAATTTGCTGTCACATTCACATGTCCCAGCAGGCCAACTCTGCCCTGGGGCTTTTGTGTTGGCGCTGGACACGTTGCACCTGCCAGCACAGGTCTCACCAAGGCAGAGCAAGGCCAGCATGTATTCAGCTACCCAAACTTTTATTGCAGTAATGGGATTACAGCAAGGATTGGCTCAAAGCTGAAATAAAGCATTCGTTTAAAGTCATTAAAAATAGTTACTCTGCTGTCAGATTATTAATCGTCTGTCATAATATTCTTAGAGGTGATTATAAGTATATTTCTGTGTAGTCAGAACGCCCTTCTGTCAGACACCGCGGTAAATGAAAAGCCAGCAATAGAAACACTGCCACCGCACAGAAACACTGCCACCTCTTGTTCATCACCAGGCAGACAGCTGCCAAGCACGCACTCAAAACCCGGCAAGCAGCAGGTTACCTGCTTTAAACCTTCATGACAGAGACGTTCTCTAACGCGGCTTTATCTCACTTTTGGGGTAAAGGTACACATTGTTCAGCCAACGCAGAATAATTCATTAAAACACAGCAACCTGCTTTTGAGCCTGAGCTCTGTCAAACCCTGTCTCTTTCAGGTGCACGGTGCAATGAAATGCATCATTGCTGTAGCACCAGAGACATCAGCAGTTACTCCAGCAACACAGAAGCATACATAGTCCGGGGAGACCATGGAAAGATGCAGCGTGAAATGCTACACAGCCTAACACATTTGCTTCACACAAAAGTTGTTGCTAAACCTCCCATGAAAACAAAGAACAAAGCAGCATGTCCTGAGCCACTGCTCGTGTCCCAGAGGCACGGAACACACAGAGCCCAGGTCCACCTGCAGCACAGCTTCACCACCAGCCCCTGTGGACACAGGCAGGCAGGGGCTGGCCAGCAGCACCCACTGTCACACTTTAGAGACCAAAAACCACAGCTTTCTAGTGAAAACCCCAGCATCTCACTCCCTGGAAATAAGTCATTTCTGTCACACCATTTGCAAGGCAGTTAATAGCTTCTTTTCCCCCTGATTAATACCAACAGGATCATGGTAAGGGCAAAAGTACATTTTATGCCTGAGCTGGTTAACTTTCATGATTATTTCGCAAGGCACCTGGAGCTGCTACCGAGGCACCGGTGTATTCATTACACTTCAGTGGCACATAATGAAGGTGTAAAGGAATGCTGCAGGTCTGGGAATTCTAGTTCAGGGGGAATAAAGAAGTGGCGTCAATGGAACAAGCGACCTGTTCCAAATTTCTGGTTATATGGCAGAACATGTTAGAAGAAAAGCACCGCATATTAAAAGACAACCATCTTAAAATAGTATGTCCTTGAAAAACATGTTGATTCACTTCAGGTGAGACTTCCACACTATTAAACAAAGACTACGTTAAACTCCATCTCCCAAAAGTAAATCCAGATAAACACCACAGATCAAGCTCCTGAAAGTCTGGGTGTTTTTGATGTACTTCATCTGCACAGGAAGCAGCTATCAACAGATAACCTCTAACACCTTGTCACACACCATAAATCCATTGAGATTCTGTTTTCCAAACATTTCTGAACTTAAAAACCTGGCCCTTTGGAAGAATGGATGGGTTAAAATGTTTGGGTTTATTTAGGAGGAGGACATTGCCCTTCTATTTGCAAGCAGCATTAGCAGGCTGATTTAAGCAGGGCTCTGAAGGAAAATAAAGCTTGCTGATAGGAACCACCCCCAACATCACAGTTTGCTGCTTGAGGAAGGAAATCACAAGGAACAGAGTAACTTTTACATCCTCTAACGATGCATTTTTCATACCCTTGCTGGGCAGCTTGCTCACAGACCTTTACAAGCTCTGACCTCTTAACACTGCATGAGAGAAACCCACCATTTCTGTCTTCTTCAGAGCAGCCCCAAAACAACCATGCAACAGCCCCATCATGGCAAAAGCTGCCAATGCGCCCGTTTCACTTCAGAAAAGCTTTTTTCTCCATCCTTTTCTCCTCAGAAAAGCCCAAGCACTATTTCACCCCACAGCCCCCCACACCCTCAGGCGCCATTTTCTGTCCTTCCCCACCCATCTCCCTAGCCTCACAGCAGCAAATGGCCGCCGGCCGCGGGGGTAACTTACCTGCACTCTTCCATCTTTCCAAGCCCAAATCCTGCATGGATGTGATGATCCAGATCGGGAGAGGTGGAAGGAAGGCAGAGGTCGGTCCTCAGGATTATGGCTTGCAGGCCCCCACTGAGGAGACAGTGATCCCCAGACAGTCCCCACCACTTGTGAGCACACCAAGGCCCCTTCCCGGGGTATGGCCGCCTCCTGCCTGCCCGGGCAGCATGGAGCTGAGGGCTGGCTGAGGAGAGGTGCACACCTGAGCCCACTTGGGCAATCGGGCCATCTGGGACAGGCACCACACGTGCACCTAAGCCACACCCTGCTCCTGCACTCCTAATGCTGCTCCTCCATCACCTGCTGCAGCCACATTACCTTCTGCTCCTCCATCACCTGCTGCAGCCACATTACCTTCTGCTCCTCCATCACCTTCTGCTCCTCCATCACCTG